>CAUYQU010003557.1:0-108633 GCA_963574635.1 Cheracebus regulus | reverse complement strand
GTTTTCCTTTGGCGGACGCCCCTTCCCCACAGAGCCGGACCTTCCCGGGTTCGCTGTGCTTGCTGTGAGACTCTCAGTCTGCAGCGCTTCCAATTGCTGTTTTCCTTGTGGGGATGGGACCAGCCGAGCCCATCCGTCCCGTATACTCTGCACTGGGAAGTGCCACGCTGGGGCACTGGAAAAACAGCTGCGCCAGCCAAAAGAGTCGCACTGGTGACCCATGTGGCTCCTCTGCCGGGAATCTCCCAGTTTGTGGGCAACAAAAATTCGTCGGAAAGTGCAGCGTCCACTCGTTCTCTGTGCTTTCACTGGGAGCTACATTCCTGAGCTGTTGCTAATCGGCCATCTTGGATCTCTCCCCAGAACTATTTTTAAACTTTAATTTCTTTTATACTTATATATGTGTCTATTCTCAACTCAATTTTAGTAATTTGATACTAAAAGTTTGTAAGTCTCTCTTGTATTTTTCAGAGATTTTTTCATTCAAAATACAGTTTAATTATATCTTACACAATAAAAATAAAGTATATTTGGAAATAAAGTATAGACATATAAATTCTAATTGAAATAACATTATAAATATATTCGCTTTGGATAATTATTCATATTAAACATAATATTTTCCCAACCCAATCAATGGTATTATTTATATTATTCAAATATTTTTATGTCCTTAAATATACAATTTGGAATTTTTATTTAGATAATATCTCTCTTATAAAATATATTTCTTATTACTTTTAGGAAGTTTTAATGCTGTGAATTTAATATACACATTTCAAATTTGTATTTCTTATTGTAAAAATAGAAAATAACTTGATTTGTTTTTGTGTGTATCTTGTATCCAATCATCTTATTACCTTCCTTCGTAAATTGAGTTTCATTTTTGTTTTTTTAACTTAACTCTACTATTCCTTTTAGGTTCACAATCATATAAAACATACTACAATTATTTTATTTTTATCTCTTTGTAGTACCTATAAATTTTTTTTTAATAATTGAAGAATAATTTTGCTTTTGGCATCCTATCTTGTTCTTTATGTTAATGAAATTGATATTTATGTTCCATCTTAAGATTAATTTCTGCTAGTTTTTCTTCTAGAAAGGCTTTTTATATTTACATTTAAAAAATTTACTTAGAAATTTGAATAAAATTACTAATGAATTTTATTAAATATCTTTTTAAAATCTCTTGATATGATCATAATTTTTTCTTTTAGTTGCTGAGGTAATGAATCAGCACAGTGTCTGATCTGCACTATCTATGCATTCTTTGGTAATTTCCTCTTTAATTACAGTGTATTATTTTTATACAGATCTGTATTTGTATGTATTTTTTCTTTATCAGGATGTGTCTTAATTCCTAGATGGTCTCATAACACCAGTAGGAAAGTTTCAAATGTTGTTTTGTTAGGAATCACTGTGAAAGTTTTCCTGTAATTTTCACAAAATATTATTAAATATAAACCTATATTTTAATAGTAACAATTGAAATATTTATTTTAATTTTAAATCTGTATTAGACTAATTGTTTTACATTTATATCATTAAATTATTGTACACACAGAGATGCAACACAAGTCCTTGAGTATAATTGTTGTTTTCTATGTATAGTTCAAGTAGTTCAAAATAAATCCCAGTATATATATACAAACAGACAAAAAAGAAAAAGAAAAGGAGGAAGGAAAGGAAGGAAAGAAAAGAAGGAGGAAGGAAGAAAGGAAGGAAAAAAACGAAAGAAGGAAGGAAGGAAGGGCTTCCATTATGCCCCCTTAGAACTCATCCTATTTTACTTCTAAAATTCTCTGTTACTTCTATTTCGTACGAATGTTATGAGAGGGACGGAGGGAGGGAGGAAGGAAAGAAGAAAGGAAGGAAGAAAGGGAAATTTTAGTTACGTCAAATACAAAATGATGTTTCATATATATATGAAAATAAACTGCAGAAAGATAACTATTCAATATTAAAGAATTTGTTGCTTAGGAGAGCTCAATCTGACCTCATGCATATCTGATTCTCACATATAGCAAGAATGTTGTGCATCATTAACAAGCATCAGAGAGACGTTAACTGTCTTTAATCATTTTTTATCTTCCATTGTTTTCTTTTTTCAGGAAGCTTCCATTATGCCCCCCTAGAACTCATCCTATTTTACTTCTAAAATTCTCTGTTACTTCTCTTTCATACGAATGCTATCATATTACATTTCTGTTTGGAAAACAACAAATAACATCTAATGTATTCAGTTGGGACAACACTATTTGTTGACATACACTGTTCAAATCTATTTAAAAAGATGGTTTTGTTCCTTTTGCTACAATAATTCCATCAGCTTGATTTTTGATATATTTGTTTCTTTGTACTGATTTTTGTCTGAAGATACATTCACTGGGTGCAAAGTTTTAAAATAAACAAATTTGAAGGATTGTTTTTGTACCCCTCACCATACCCATAGGTTCTGGCAAGGTTCTTTTTGAGTATGTGAAGTTCAGGATTTTCTAAAAACTTTCTCCTTCAATTTATACTTCACAACAGGCATTCATTTAGTTCAGAGTAGCTGTTTTTTATAGAACTATTCTCTTGTTGTGAGTGGCAGATTTTCTAGGAAGAATTTTGCATATGAAACACAATGCTTGCCAGCATACAGTCTTCCCAATCCTTTTCCTGTCTGTACCAAGTTTATGTTTTCGTAAGTGATTGAGGTTCAAGAATGAAATGCCTTTCTATTATTTTTCTGCCCAGTTATTTTCTGGGACTTACATTTCCTATTATAATGAAGTAATGGAATATCTGATAAGTATTTAAATAAATCTGAAAAAGCTATACTCCTTCTACATCTGAAGGTGGTGACATTAACAAATATCTGTTTCTGTGGTTAGCTCAGCCCCTGGATATGTAGAACAGGTGCATAAAAGAAAGTGTAAAATATAACATTTTCTGTCTGTGTCTGTGTATTTCTTTTCTGTCCTTTTCCAGTTGAATTCACTAACCCCTAGTAATGTTGTCAGAGAGCAATATGCCTAGATTTTTATTTATGGTCTTCTCTTTGATTTAACTTTTGATTTCCTTCCAATTCAGGGCATATTTTATATGAATTTGTTTAAAAAGTTAAAAGAAGCACATCAAACATGTTTCCCTTGTCAAATTTAACTTTTGACTCTTTCAAATATATTTTCTAAATTGTAGTTGCCACATTATAGATAATTTAGGGCATAATTTTGTCAAAAACCTTATACTTTATTATATCTTTTTAGACTGTTTTGTTTATTTTTTGTAATTTTCTAGGTAGATATTCAAATATTCTACACTAGGAATAATTCTGATCTATATTACTCAACTGTATCTTTCATTTCCTTAATAAAACACTATAGAATATACTCTGTCATATTCCAGATTTTAATTAAACAGTCTAACGGTTTCATTGTTGAGTAATATATGAATAATAAAATATCTTGTTAACACTGCATTCTATTTCTAGTCTGCTATGAGCTTTTATCAGAAATATGTGTTCAATTTTTATCATATGTCTTTCAGCATAGTTTTCCAATATATATTTTTGCAGTGTGTTTGATTAATAGATATCTATTATCAAGACCCTTTTACATGGATGGGCAAATTTTGTCTTATAATGAAATTTTTTAAAATATAGCATTGAGACTTGCTTAAGCTGTAGCTTATAAAATAGTTTTCAGTTGTTCGAACATTAATTTTTGAAAAATACAGTTTATTCCTACATTTCAAAGTATATTTTATATTCCCAAAATAAAATATTAGCTAATCAGTTTCAACAACATGCTAAAGAAGCCAGTTTCTGAGTGGATATAAGAAGAGTAAATGTAATAGTGTATTTCATGTACACACAGAGTCAGTTCTTTGGTTTCCTGTAACTCTGTACTGTATCATGAAAAGGATAATCTTTATTATCAAGTCAGAATAGGTAGGATACAGACATATAAATAACATGTAGTAATGCATAATTTCAAATATTCTTGAACTATCAGATTCAAGCATTAAAATGATAGAAATATTATCTAATTGTGTCTGATTTGTGAAGAATAAAATGTAGATATACCATAGAGCACTTTGAATCATTCTTTAGTTGTTCTAAACAAGAAAACAGAAATTTCTGCTTATAAATTAACAAGGACAGTTGTTAACCTCTTATTGAAAAAAGAAGGGAAAAAGCAAATGTTTAAAAGACTTAATATACATAAAAACATAATTTTCGGATAATAAAAATTAAGAAGCAAATAATATGAACTCTGTAAGAAAGGAAAGAAGCAAAGTGAACTTCACAATTGCCCTAGCCCACTGACTACAATAAATTAACAGTACATGATATTATAAAGGAGGATTCAAACCAGAGCTGACAGAACTGTTGGACTGAGGAGAAATAAACTAGAATTCAGAGAAGCCTAGATATATAGACTTTGAAAGGTAGAATACTATGTAAAAGTGAGAGAACTCAGACAATCTGGAGAACAATACCAAGCAATGTTTTTGTCTGAGTGCTAAGCTAATCAACTCATGTTTAAAACAAAATTACTCAAGACTAGGAAAAGAACTGAAGGAAAGCAATAGGCAGAAAAAAAAAGTTTGGAGCTCCTAGGAGCTAAAAAGTGTTGGATTTATGTTTGTTTCTACTATCCAGAATGCAAATAAATAATAATACATAAGGCATCACATATAGTACATAGTTACCACCTTGTTGGGATGTAGAATCTTTGAGCCTTTTGTGGTTCTCCATATGTTTCTGGATGGTCCAATCAAAGCCCCAAACACTCTCTTACCTGGGTCATTTCTTAGAGTTTTTTATATAGATGATACTCTTGAGAGAGGTAAGGTGGCATTTCTATCTGCATCAATTCTTTCTGCATGTATAAAAGGATGAGTATTTCACACTCACTGGTTCAGAGCTGTTATGCAAACCCACTGGCTATGTAGGAATTCAACTGGGAGCATCACATTACTGCCATCAGACTTGGCACTATCCCAGGACTTAACACATAAATATGCTGATATTCATGTTACTTTCTGTGCCATAGAAATCATGTCCTTTGTAATTTTCTTCTTATCCAGGAATTTCCTGTCTTTTGACAGCATGCATGAAACAGTCACAGACTAATTTACTGGAATGTATCTTAGTTTTTCATGGCTGTAACACAACAGACTGGCAAATTTATAATGAACGGAAATTTATTTCTCATAGTTGTTGGAGACTGGGAAGTTTAAGAATAGCATACTGGCATCTGGTGAGGGCCTTCTTTCTGTGTCACAACACGGTGGAAGTCATCACATGGTGGAAGATGAAGCAGCAAGAGAGAGAGCAAGAGAGGAGGGCACACTCCCGATCACAGTGTAAGTCCACTCACAGGGGTGTAGCTCTAATGACCCAAACACCTCCTGAAGGTCTCACTGTCCAGTACTATCACATTAGAAATTAAATTTCAACATGAGTTTTGAAGAAAACAAATATACAAACCATACCAGAATGTAGCCTTCACAACTTTTGTCAGTTTTAATGATGACAATTATATGGTGACAGAGACATAGCTTTCAGGAAGAAGACCAAATTTAGGAATATGAGATGACTCCCTGGGATCCAGAAGCATATGCTACACATGTGGGGAGGGTAAGTATCCTGCATGATCCTTCTTGTTAGTAAGCAAGAATTGAGCTAATGAGTAGGAGTTGAGTGGCAAATGATAGGATTAAGATAGCTTCAAAAACAATGCCTTTTTTTATATGGAAAGGTGGGAGGGGGTGAAGGATGAAATAGCACCAATTTGGTACAATGTACACTATTTATGTGATCAGTACACTAAAAACCAAGACTTCACCACTGTGTAATATATCCATGTAACACAGCTGCACTCGGACCCTTAAACATTTAAAAATTAAGACAACTGGACAAACACACAGCCTGCTGAAAGATAACAAAGAAAAATAAACCAAATTCAAGCCAAAAATTACCCTAGTTGCATGCTAACAAGGTAGTTAAGGGACTTGACTAATGATATTTAACTTTGCTTTTGCATTAATAACAATTCAAAAAAATTATCCTCTGATGGGCAAAAAATCTGGGAACCCAACCAAAAATATGTCCAATTATACTGCTCAGTGAAGAAAGTAAATCTCAGAGTAACCTAGTGTAATGTTAAAAACTAAGTAGATTTAGTTTGTAAATTTGTTATGTAAAAGTAGTCCCACTTTTACATAACAAATGCAGCAGAATGAATATATACCTAGGGTTATGTGTGTGTGTATGTGTGTATATTCCACGCTGCATGTATATATCACAGGTTAGTCAATCAATATTCTCTATAGGCATTTTCTTGTTTGGTATTAAAAATAAAACTCATTAATTAAAAAACAGTAATGCCTTTTTTTGTAGCTCATTCTCCTCCATACAAGATGGTTCTTGTGGAAACTAAAAGTCTAACTTATAGAAACCTTGTGACTCTCTGGCCTGACATTCTCATTTTATATTTGGTCAACTTGGAATTGATCATTCACTAATTTAGAAGGCCCTGACAGGTCTCCTAACAGAAGGGAAACATCATATTCAAAATCACTACCAAAAATGAATTTAATAGCATTTTGGCTTCACATGAAAATTTGAATTTTTTGGCTGTTGCTATTGCAACGAAGTGTTTAGTAATTTAATCGTGCAAATAATTCAGAGCAAAACAAAAAAAGTAGAATGGGGAGCAGCAACAACAAGAAACTTGCATTCCTGTGGGAAACATGAGTAAATAATATTTTTAAGTCGAAGGCAATAATAAAGATAGGCTCTGTAAGGTGAAGCAGCAGAAAGTATACCTAATTAAACTCCTGACATAGTTAAGATGAGATTCCATGATAGCTGAAATGAGTATCTTAGGTTTACTAAGATACTTAATTAGGTTCATCACTGTTGCTTTTGACCGAAAAAGGAAAGATGAAAAAGATGATGAGAGTATACATAAGCATAATATAATAAAAATAGCATTTTGTCTGCAAACCCATATTTTGCTGGTGGATTTTTTTTTAAATGATGCTTTTTTGAGCTGGGGAGAGATAAAATGTTGCCAAACTTTTGTCCAAGTAATCAATTTTTCTATAATGAAGTGCTCAAAGTATTTGTAGCTTAAAAAGAAATCATTTTCATCACATCTCAGAATTTTGTGGGTTAGAATTCCAGGCAGAGACTATTTAGGCAATTATTGTGTTTCTTGTGACATTGATGGATGCCACCAATGTTATTCTACTGGCAGAAGAGACATTCTTTAGAGTTCAGTACAGCTTCACAAAGATGTCTTTAGACTTGATGAGGTTGGCTGGCAGGATTAGCTCTGCTGAAACTGTCAAATAGAGTGCCTAAACTGTCCCTCCATGACAGTGACCTCAGAGAAGTAAAGCTTTTTACAATCTAGCTCTTGACTCCCAGAGATAAGGTTTAAAGAGATCCATGCAGTAGCAAGATGCTGTTTTATGACTTAGCACTGAAATTACCACATCTTATCTACCATATTATAATAACCAAGAATGTCACCAAGTCTAGCTAAGATTCAAAGGGAGAGAAATTAGAGTCCACGTCTCAAGAGGAAGAGCAGCAAAAAGTTTGCTATTTTTCTAATTTGCCTACTAGAAAAAATTTACATTTTTTCATTCATTATAATTATAATTTACATAATTATAATGAATAATATACATCTATTATGGTCATTTATACATTGTAAAATTTTTACAATATACGATATATTATAATATGTGCAATATAGAATTACAATAATTAATATAATATAAAATTTAATAATTTATAATATAATATACAATAAGTTTTGTATATAATTTAAATCTCTTCCACTTGAAAAGATACTATCATCCTTTCTTAAGGACCTTAAAAGTCATATCTAATTATGGAATCAGATGCAAGACCAGGATCTCAAAACTTATAAACAGATTCAGGACCAGGATCTCAAAACTTTTAAACAGATTCAGGTCTTCTCACTGCTTTCCTCTCAACTTGAAGTCCTGTGAACAAGGAAGCAGTTATCTTCCCCTCATATACTCAATAATTAAGATGTGACAGAGACAGAGTGAACACAATAAATCCTCCTGTTCAAAAAAGAAAGGAGTAGGAAACAAGCAATAGTAAGTGATCTGTCACATTTCTGAAATCTAGCAAGAAACATGTTTCTAGTGCCTTGAATGGAAGGAGTAGGAAGCTCAGGGCTGCTTCCTAGGAATGCTCCTTTACAGCTTTTGCCCCTGCCCTCCGAGATCTCAGTTTCTCCGGAGTCCCCCTTTTACATAACAAATCACTCATGTTTACAGCTGCGTGATATTTTCAGCCTAGACTTGCCCGTAGAATAAGGGCTATTTTTATTTTGAACTGTCTCTGTGCTTCTCCCAGGAAAAGTATTTTATAAAAATATTAGTCTTTCTGTGACTCTTATTTGGGGTTGGTTCATTAAACAAATGTTGTACCACAAAATGCTAAATTTAGTCCTTATTTGCCTTGGGCTAAGTATCATGAGGTTGTAGATGTTCTTAAAAGCTTTAGGAAACTTGTTATCTAATCAAGAATATCTATTGGGCACACACTTCAACCTTTCCGAATTCTTAGTTTTAAAGCCTCAAAGTTAAGATCACATTGCCCCAAAGCTAGTTCTCCCTTTAAGAACATTTTTTGGGGCATGTCAAAACAGGCTGTGAATAAGAAATAATTTTATTTTCAAAGACTTCAATTCTTGATTCTGTTATATTTCTTTTCATGGTGCTTGAAAACTAAACAGTTGCATCATAGCTCATTTCTTTGTCCCAGCTATTTCATTATTCCTGGCTAAAAGAAAATGGCCAGCACTTCCGATATTCTGACTGAAAATTTCCTCCAGAAAATACATGAGGTTCATTTTTATATTTTCTACACTACCTTAAGTGACAGTGCTGACCCTACAAAATAAAGATTGTGGACAGAGCGCCCAGCTGTAGCCTCTTTAACATGGCCTTCTCCAGAGAGTTGAGTTCAGGGCCCTCAGGGTAAGTATTCCTATTGGTTTGCTTGGGAGTTCCACAGCTTCTTTTGGACTAACCTGAAAATCCCGAAATTCTTTCACTACATCAAATGTTTCTAATAAGTAATTAAGTTGTGCCTATGCTCAATGGGAGGGAATTCAGAGTTCACCTAATAGATGGGAAAAGTATCAAAGAAGTGCAAGTAAGCCTCTGGGTAAGAGCAGATCTTCCTCCACGTATCTAGAAACAGGAGTGCCACCACACCCAGCACCTCAGAAGCCCAGCCCAGTTCAGTACCATGATTCAACAATGTACATCTTTGACTAATTCCAAAATATATTTTTAGTTGGGGCATCCACAGAGATTTCCAACCAAGCAATGTTTGTGAGAAATAGGTACCAATTTATATTTCACACAGGTTAAAATTGATGAACTCTCTACAGCCTTAAACATTAAATATGGACTATTTTGGTGAGCATGACTCTAACAATTTTAGCTTATATGAAAGTGACTCTCTTATTTCTTCATTTCACATAAATGTTATTTTTGAATTAATTTTGTGCTTCTAATAAAATAGACAGGGTGAATATTCTTTGCCTTAATTTCTTGGGACCAGAAGTGTTTTCAAGTTTTTGGATTTTGAAATATTTGTATACACATAATGTAATATTTTGGGGATGGGATTCAAGTCTAAACACAGAATTCATGTATGTCTTATATACACGTAGCCTGAAGTGAGTATTATACAGTATTTCAAATAATCGTGTGCATGAAAACCAGCACGTTAAGTACAAGTTTTGACTGCAACCCAGCACATGAAGTGTGGTGTAGAATTTTCCACTTGTGGCATCATGTTGGTGCACAAAAGTTTTCAGATTTTGGAGACTATCAGAGTTTAGATTTTTGAATATGGAATGTTCAACCTGTATATAGCCAGATGCTGTCTGAAGGTTTCACAATATTAGCCCATGTAGTCTTCACATATGGGTTGGTAGAATTAGTGTATACATCATGCAATTCATGAAAATGAGGAACAAAAAAAAGTGCATCATAAATATTTTGTATCTGTGCAAAGATTGATGAATTATAAGGACAGCATTTTTGTAGAAAGCAATATTATAACAAAATATACTTTGCACTTGCCCTATGTAACATATGTTTACGGCTATTGGAATTTAATGTAATTTTTACTCAAAATTTAATTCCTAGAGATATTAAATAGGAACAATTATAGAAGCGTAAGCCCTCCTTTTTTTCTTTCAGATCTAATTCAGTTCCATTAAAACTACTATTTGGTCTTTCAGTAAGCCGAGATTTCTAAAATTTATTTCAATTTAGCAGAACTTATAAGATAATTTAAGATATACAGGATATTGTGAGTCATGGTAAAATGTACAATGCTTTGAATAGCTAATAGTTTTCTTGCAGAAATGGGGTGTGCTGCAGTTTGTTGAGAAAGACAGTTTAATCTAAAATAATGCAAGTATGAATTTAACTGGAAACTACAACATCAATATAGTTCACCATCTAATTTTTTGTATGCAAGCTTAAAGCCTAAGACACCTTATTTAATATTATTTTTCTTCTGATAAGGAGCTTGCACTAAATGAGACTGGAAATTAGCATGTTTTCCCATTGTCTAATAGTATATTTTCTCCTCATTAAATAATTTGGCAAGGTTGAAGTTTTTACAATAAACAATATGTCTTTCTTTTAGAGGTAGCTTTTACTTCTGGCTCTATTATTGTGACAGCAAATCTGTTGCTGTATACACATCTTAGTGGGTAAAGAGCTGAATTAACTCATTTGGGTCATACTTTCATTTACATAATATTTTTCTAAGAAAATGTTTGATGGCACTGAGAATAATAGCAGACTTCCATATAAATGAGATAAGAATATTTTATAAAGCGTAATTATTACAATTATTTTTAAGCTATCTAGGATTTTATATATATATAAATGTTAGTGTGTGTGTATATATATATATGTGTGTGTGTGTGTATGTATATGTATGTGTATATTTACTTCCTAGAGATATTAAATAAGAAGAATTATAGAAGCATAAGCCCTTCTATTTTTCTTTTAGATCTAATTCAGTTCCATTAAAACTGCTATTTAGTCTTTTAGTAAGCCAAGATTTCCAAGATTTATTTCAATTTAGCAGAGCTTGTAAGATAATTTAAGATATATTTATCTTATACCAGAGCTTATAAGATAATTTAAGGTATATAATATCTCTAATATCCTAGAGATATTAAATGTATAACACATTGTATACCACACATACATATGCATACACACATATATACACATACATACATACATACATACATACATTTATGTATATAAAATCCTAGATAGCTTAAAAATAATTGGAATAACATATTACACATACATACACACATACACACATACACACACACACACACACACACACTCTCTCTCTCTCTCTCTCTCTCTCTCTCTCTCTTAGAATCCCACCAGATTCTAAATAATGCCTTTTGGGAGCAGGTAGTTTATATGGGACATGGCCTCAGGAAGTAAGACTGAGGAAACCAAGGAATTGAGGCATGGGAAGGAGAAAAGCAAACAAAAAGTGCATTAATGAAGTAATGGACATACTACTGTAGTGGGCTACTGGGACTTAATCCTTTTGGGGATCTGCAAAACCATATGGAATATTCTTCAGAACACTGTTGAAAAAGCACAGGAAAGCTGGGCCTTTTTAAAAAAAAAATAGTTATCTTATGCATTGGTTCAGAGTCACCCCAAGGGATATTTACTCCAGGGATATTGACCTCAGTCTTTTTATTTTGTAGCTGAATATGGTTAAGAAAGCTTGTAAAAGTAGCAGGTGGGAAACTGACATTAGGCTGAGAAATATCTTGGAGAGCATGTGGGCTGAAAGGGTATGGGGCAGGATACTAATGACAGAGTTGGCCACAGTGAAAGCCCCAGATCTTTTAATTCTTCTCATTCTCTGCACTGAACCCACTCCCTTGGTGATGCTTCTAGGCAAAGGCTTGCCATAATCTTAAAAAAAAAAAAATTAAAGGGTCAGAAGAACAAGCTATTTTACTGATTCACCATTTTTCCTTCTATATCACTTATTTTAGATTCTCCTCACCCTCAACAAAGAAATTCCATTTGTCTGTATTTCCTGCTCAGTGGGGTGACATGAAACTTCATTAACACCGAGTCTGAAGTCTACTTTTCAAAATATAATTTTTGCAATTGTCTATTTATGAGTTTTTTTTTCTTTGCATAGAGGCACCCAAAGATGTCCTAGTAAACTCATCAATTTCCAGATACTTTTTGTACTGCCTCCATTATGTAGCAGTAACTATATTGCTCCCCTATGATCAAGGTTTATTACCCTAGAAATATAGTAATTTATTATTCTGTTAGTCTAATAACATGAGTAGTTCAAAATAATCAGATGACAGACATAGTTTTAAAATTCAGTGGAATTCTTATTGTACCCCATCTATACCAGAAGGCCTAATTATGATCGGGTTTAAATTCTGGAGACAAGAAAAACACATTCTTCAATTGGGTTACTGCAAAGGTTGGTGACAGAGGTCAATCCTCCTTTCCGTAATCCTGATAATCATGAATTAAGAACATGGGATCATTAAATGGCCACTGGTTCGACAGTATGCCATGTTTTAGAAGACACTTTATTCATATAGATTGTTGTCACCAAGTTGCTGCTTTAGTTAGGCCTTAAAGAAGTGATTTCAATATCCCTAATTTGCTTAGTAAAAGTACTGTGACTGGGTTTTGGCGTGTAGAAGAGGCACAGCTCCCCCAAGAGAATGTTTTTTGGGTTCTTGGTTTCTCACTTACCCAAGAATGGGAGAGGGGACCATGCCAGATGCAGTGCACTTGCAAAGTAAATACCGGACCCAAAAAAGTGATTTATTACCAGAAAAGTGATTTATTTAGGTAAAGAAAGAGAAAAAGGAGAAGAGAGAAAGCTTCCACGAAGAGTGTGGAAGGGAATCCCAGAGGGGAAATCCAGGAGGGAGAAAGACAGCTTCCACAAGAGAGTTCGTGGAAAAGGATTTAAACATGGATTCCGAAGGGGTGTGGAAGAAGGGGACTTTTACCCTGAGAGGAATTCCCACCTTCTCCAAGACCCCTGGTCAATGAAAGGAGTTCCTTAGAACTTCCACTGGAGTGGCTGACTTTTTGATCCTTTCCCCCACACACAAAAATTAAAACAGAAACCATTAAATCTCCCTGATGGAGAGGCATGGGAGCAGGGCATGGCACTGGGAAGTTCTTGCCCTTGAAACTACGCCCCCTTATGGACCCAGAAAGAGAACACATTCCCTCATTCCCCCCTTTGAACAGGAAAGTTTAACTTTTGTTGCAACAGGGACTTTGATTGCTTTTTAACTACTTCCTGCTGAAATGGGGAGCAGAAGGGGCTCTGCAGTTGAGGTTTTCTGCAGAGGGGTGCCTTTTAGGGATGCAGGTTGATTTAGAGATTTATGATAGAGCTCACGAGCCAAGGACATCTGGGGTTCCAGTGACAGGATTATCTGTGACCTTATGGTTTTAGAAGAAACAAATGTGACAAGGAGGTTAAAGATGAAAAGCCCTGAAGCTAACAAATAGAGAATGGTTATAAATGAACCTAGAAGAGAATGGAGCCAGGACAGTTAGTTGTTAAACAAGCTTTACAATACTGTTTTTTGAAGGTTTTTAGCCCTGTGTTTGATTGATTTCTGAGTTCTTTGTGTTTAAAACAACACTTAACTGGTTTACAAAATAGCAGCATTTTCCTAGAAAAAGACAGGCTTCCTTCCCACTATGAAAATGATCATTGGAGTTTGAGAGTTATTTTGGTTAGGCCAACTTTTTCTCCTACTACCTGTAGTGGGCAGAGGTGAGGCATGCCGGTAGCGTGAGATGCCCTGGCCATTTTGGCCGTCCCGGCTCCTGTTGGGGTACAGAAGCTGAGGAGTCCTGGTTGGCACTGGAGGAGGAAGTTGCCGCAGGGAGTCCCACATGTGGAGGTGGTCCTGAGGAGGGCTGAATAGGGTATGGGGTACAGGCCCGACAGGGCTGAGGCTTATTCCTTAGGGACAAGAAAAGTTGCACATAGGGGACTTTAAACCATTTACCCTCACTTTTACAATATAGATCTAATTGCAGAATAGTGTTATAATTTATACTTTCCTTTGGAGGCCAGGTTTTTCCACTTGGCAGGGGGTAATTTGGCCACACCATTTGGCAGAGGAAAATGAGCCACTTTTTTAAAGATTTTGAGTTAAATTGGTCCCAGTTCTCCAGGATACATTTTAATGGGGACTTGAGCTTGGGAAGATTAGCACCCATCTAAAATTGAACACAAGGGACACCAGCATCCCCAGTTAATAATTACAGCCACCTGACCTAAAGAGTTCCTCAGGTAAAGGTACTGGAAATGGAGCATTTTCCAGTCAGTATCTCGAAATTTCCATGCGCCCAAGATGCGTGATGATCTTTTTAGGGGGGCCTCCCATGTACTGGATTTGAATTATGCCTAACAGCATTACGGGACACTCACTGTCTGCATGACCTCCAGTGACTACCATAGAGGCATGAAGGGCTGCTGGGTTGGGTAGTTTGTACCAACGAGTCCTTGATGAGGCAGTGAGGCTCAGGAGATGTGTACTAATATTCCCTAGCCAAAGTCCAATTTACACATGCCAGATTATAAAACTGCCTGAGAAGGGTAAATGTCTAGGGAGGGGCCATTAGAGCACACAATTTAAAGAAGGCAGGCTGGGCATGGCTGAGGCTGGAACAATACCCTCAGTACCCAGGCCACCTTCCCCACCCTCATTTTCCATTATAGGAAAATGCCCTTAGGGTTGTGAGACCTGCAATTAGCTATTGGGGCCTTAGACTTGGTTCTAGATGGAAAAGTTCTGTCCTAGAGAAAGAGCCAATCCCAAGCAAGACAAATTGTACACCAAACACAAAGTCCCATAGCCTTTAGCTTCTAAAGATTTCCCCAATCCAAGTCTGCCTCCACCAGGGATTTGAACCAGCAACCTCAGTTGCCAGCCCTACACCTTAGCCAACTGTGCTAACAGATCACTTGTCCTAAGGTGAGCTTTCTTAAACCTTA
The DNA here is from genome assembly GCA_963574635.1 of Cheracebus regulus. NCBI lineage: Eukaryota > Metazoa > Chordata > Mammalia > Primates > Pitheciidae > Cheracebus > Cheracebus regulus. The sequence continues at coordinate 93,503 of CAUYQU010003557.1, read as the reverse complement.
TCTGAATGAGAATGCTACACCCTGAGGGGGTATGGCTGCACGCACCTGGAACCTGAATCCCGGTGTCGGCCCAAAAACCAGGAGGGACCCACAGCCAGTGGCTGGTTTTTTTCCCTTCACCGCTGCCTTCTCACAGCGCGCCAAGAGAAAAAAACAGCTTGCTGCTGTGATTTTAAAAGCCGGCTGGGATGGCTGTGAGTCCCGGGAACCGCCCCCTCAGCATTCCGTTCCGCAAAGTGGACGCCAGCAGAACCACTTGTGCGCTTGGGCCACTCCCTTAGCTGCTGCTTCCCAGGCTGCGCCCTGTACAGGGACCCCTGGCCGGCAGGCAAACGCCCTGGGGGAGCCTTTTTACACTGCTATGTCCCTGGAAGGCTTGCCCGGCCCCTTGTGGCGCTCCATCCGCATGGTGCCAGGACCCTGCAGGCCCCTCCTCTGGGCCTGAGTGGCAGTTTCAGTGTCCCAAGCAGCATGTCCGCGGTCCCAGTTCCCAGCCCGCGAAAGGCGGGAAGTGCTCGCGCTCGCCCTGCAGGCTCAGTTCCTGGCCACAACGCATGGCGGAGCCGCCCAGTAACTGCAGATAGCATCCGCCTGCCCCATCTCCCGCAGGTTTTTGCCTAGAGAAGCAGCTGAGAGAGACAGAGGGAAGAGAGGGAAAGCAGAGAGGGTGTGGAGGGAAAAAGTGCACCTTGATTTAAACCTGGCTGGCCACGCCTCTTCGTTTCCCACAGCTCTGCCTGGCTGCGGCCACTTCAGGTGTTTTTAAAGTGACAGGACAGAAAGCAAGTGAGAAAGATCCCGCATTCTCACTTACCCCTCCAAAGCAACAGTTTCCTTACGCTGCACTCCTGGCTTCGTCCCTTTGTGGTCGCCAGTCTTGTGACCAGGTTTTGGGGTGCAGGGGAGGCACAGCTCCCCTGAGAGAATGTTTTTTTTGGGGTTCTTGGTCTCTCGCTCACCCAAGAATGGGAGAGGGGACCATGCCTGACACAGTGCACTCGTAAAGTAAATACTGGAACCAAAAAGCTGTTGCAGAAAAGTGATGTATTTGGGTAGAGAAAGAGAAAAAGAAGAGAGAAAGCTTCCACGAAGAGTATGGAAGGGAATCCCAGAGGGGAAATCCAGGCGAGAGAAGGATAGCTCCCACGAGAGAGTCTGTGGAAGGGTATCCAAACATGGAGTCCAACGGGCTGTGGAAGAAGGAGACTTTTACCCTGAGAGGAATTCCCGCCTTCTCCAAGACCCCTGGCCAATGAAAGGAGTGCCTTAGAACTTCCGCTGGAGTGAATGACCTTTTGATCCTTTCCCACACGCACGAAAATTTAAACAGAAACCGTTAAATCTCCTGGACGGGGAGCATGGGAGCGGGGCATGGCACTGGGAAGCTCTTGCCCTTGAAACTACACCCCCTTGTGAACCCGGAAAGGGAAAACATTCCCTCAGTAAGAGCAACAGAAACACCCATTGGTCCACATGCATGCCACTTCCTCAGGACCATTGTCCTGTCCGGAGCTTGCCCACAGTTCTGAAAAGCCATGTCATTTGTCACTCCCACAAGTTTATGAATATCCTATCTCAATTAATTTTGTTCACCTAAATGACATGAATAAGTGTGCTCCGCAAAGAGCAGAATTTCCTTTCACCACTAACTTTTAGTGTCACCTTCAGTGGAGATGTAATGAACTAACACTTTAGCCATGAAAACACATCAAACTAACCTACCTGTGAAACAGATCTAGGGTATTTCTTACTTCCTTAGCCACAGCTGAGGATAAGAAACTGTACTTGAAGTCTATACATAGATGTGAGCTGAGGAAGAAGTCTCCGTTCAAAAGACATAAAAAAGGGAATCTGGGCCCCTGTGCATTTAGCTTAATTATGTTATCTTAATTGTTAATGCTAGCCTATTGTGGCCCTCATTCTATATATAATATTTCTATCATATGGGAGATTTATGCTGCACCTGCCTACATTTTTAAGTTGTTTGCTCTGAAAATTTCCACTTCATAACAAGCATCTCCAACAACACATTCACTATTCCAGGTTAAGTGTTTAGTTTCTATTAACATTCAACATTTTTAAGAACCCTTCCTCAAATGGGGAGTATGTCCATGCTACAAAAGACACAGAACTCCAAGGATCTGTCCTGCAGCTCTCCAGCTGGGGCTTTCTAGAGACCCAATACATGATCCTTACTCTTAGTTCTCTGGCATCACTAGATCTGCTGAGGGGCAAAGTCACTTTAAAAACAACCCGAACTTGCTACAAAACTGTAGTGCACAGTGGCACTAGTATTTCAGTTCCCTGATAAACAGGTCAGAGCAGTATGGCTAAATGAGGCAGATCCTGTCTCCAAAATCCAAAGTGGTTCACCAGCCACTGTGCATCTCGTGTAATGATGGGAAATGTAAGGTGCAATAAGTTGTTATCTCAGAATGAATGTTGGAAAACATCCAGGCCAGCGGAATTCTGCAAGCTTCACTAATCACCATTCACTGTCAGCTCTGGCTCACAGAAGACAGGAAGTGCTGAGCTTCCCGCTGTACTCAGTAGTGCTTTTCTTGTTTTATTGATGCAAGTCAACTCAGTGTCCTTCTCGCTTAAGTCTGACACAGTAAATTCATTCTTATCCTCCCAGTTTCCTGAGCCTCCTTATCCTTTCTGCACTTTTATGCCAAATGTAATTCGTGTCTTCACTATTTCCAAGTTTAAGAAGAAATCCCAGGAACTGCTGGCTTTAGTAGTTTTTTTTTTAAAAATGTTTTCTTCCTACCAATACAATTCAATTTCACTGTATAGGCTATGCTGAGATTTTCTCAGAGTTATATATTAAGAGGTAATCAGCAGAGCTAGGCACAGATATTGAGGAGAACAAGATTCATCTTATAAGACTTCCATTTCAGGCGAGCTCTTTCATGGTCTCTATGTAACTTAAGTCACTTGTCCTCTAACAAGAAGGTAGAGATCAATTCTGCCTTCCTGGAGGCTTTGGGAAGATCTAAAGTTTCAATATTCTCATGTACATCAATTCAAATGTGTATACAAAAAAAGTAAAATATAATAAAAATGAAAAAAAAAGGTTAAGAGATGAGAATTAAAGTGTTGGATAAGGAAGACAAAATATCCCTCAATATATTATCAAGTAAATATGCAGATTGACAAAGTATAACATGTTTTAGGTAGAATGTTCAATGCTGGAAGAAAATGGAGCAATATCTATATACCTGTACTGTTCTCAGAGAAAGAAAATGAGATAGAAGTATGATTTCAACTGTCATTAAGTTTTAAAAAATAGATATACTAACATTGCTTAAAGTCAAAAAGTATACTTTCTTTGAGCTTCAGCCAATCATTAGCTGAAAGCAGAACTTTACCTAAAAGGGCAGAAATTTGAAATCTGTCTAAAAAGGAAAAAAGAGTAAATATTGAGAGTGATTTTAAATGTAAAATGTTAATGCTATAAATATATGCAATTAGGAAAAGCTGCAAACATAACTAATACACATCAGCATACATTATTTAAATCGAAACTAAATGAAGTGAAGTTATCAAAGTATCAAAGTAATCAATCAAATTGATAATTGATCGGCAGAGAGGTCATAGAGAAGGAAAATAAATTTGTACTAATTTTTCTACGCTGTACAGGGAATCATAAGACAGTTACTAAAGTTGCTGAATCAAGAATAAATATATTTAACTTTATATTTAAACATATGTTTTCAAATAAATTGTCTTAAAGGCAAACACTGCCACTAGTAAAACAAATTCAAACCTTCCAAATTATAAAAAGACAACAAATTTTAACCTTCAAAACCTTTAGATACAGGTAATATTCTACATGTAAAATACTGTATGGTAAACATTATGAAGACAATGTATACCAAATACTATGGGAAACTAAGTCCAAACATATCTAATTTAGGTATATGTGCATCAAATAACTTACCTATCAAGATACACAGGCCTTAAAACAAACCAGATACACATCTACAACACAGTTTGAAGCATTACATATCTTGTTTTAAGATAAAAGCCATCCATTCTTTCCCTTCTGTATGATGTCTATTCCTCACTGAAAGATGTTCATTCATGCCCTCCCTTTTTCTGTGCGTATTTTGATGAATAAAATAGAGCACATGTGATGCTGGAGAACTTTTGAGGTTAGATCATAATAAACTTGGCAACTTCTATCTGAGTCTTTTGGTATGTGCACACTGAAGAAGGCAGTCACCATATAAAATGCTTTAATGTTTGGAGACGTCTGCTCTGTGAGAAAGCACATAATAGTTACATGAGGAAGCTAAGTGGGGAAAAACCTTGATGTTGGACCAACTCTCTACTCACTCATCATTTCAGACCAAATAGCAGACACGTGAGTGATGAACCCTTCTATAGTTCTATGAGTTTTGCTCACTTCTATATACCTAATGTTTAAAACTACTACATAGACCATTTATTTAATAACTTAATTTTAGAAATTGTAACTCACTTCTATATGCCTAATGTTTAAAACTACTACAATGACCATTTATTTAATAACTTAATTTTAGGAATTGTAAGTGCTCAATTGTAGAAATTTTAATTGTATAAAATTAATATAGATAATCAAAATAGTCAAAGAAAATGATTAATCCACAATTAGAGATGTTAATAATTTCCTATTCATTTGTATGTTGTGTATATACACATATTTTACATAGCTGATTTACTTTGTTAATTTTGTAACATACTTTTTACTTATTGTTCAAATTACTAACATATATTATATCAGTATCTATCCTACGACTCATTTTAATAGTTGCATAATATGAAGTTATATTTATTGAGAGCCTGCCAGCTACTACCTACTGTTCTGGGACTGATTATATACTGCTACAGAAAACAGAAATAGTCCCTGCTGTTGCAGACTTTTAATCAAGTGTGAGATACAATCAATAAATGTTGCTTGGTTTTCCTGGAAAGCAGTCTTCAAGACAGAACTTATTTTACAAGTAGGCTTATCAATAGAGTGTACTGGGATCAATACCCATAGAAGACAGTAAGAAAGCAGGGTTAGGCAGGGATAACCTGGGTATTTTGCAGAAAAACATTTAAAAATCATGGTTTAATACTTCTGATTTACTTTAAATGTAATTATTAGGGAAGTTTGATTAATCTGTGAAAGTTCATATATCAAAACATATTATAAAATCCAATCATAAAATAAAAATATAACCACATCAATCCTGTGTAATCTCTATTAGTGTTTTATAATACTTTCGTAGGCTTCTTTTTCCATGCAGTTTATATAGTGGAGATCACTTCATTAATCAATAAATATATACTGGAGTCCTACTATATATCAGGAGATTTTCTAGAACTTGTAGAACAGTGAATAAAACCAAACAGTTATTGGTCTCATGAAACTTACAATACAAGGAAGAATTTTTTAGTATTTTAATGGTAATTAATTTTACAAAGTATTATGTCTTCAATTTATTTAACCATTTATTTGTTGGAAATGCTACTTGTTTTCAAGTTCTATTACTATAAAGAACTCTAAGATTAGATGTCTTGAAAGTAAATCTTTTCTTAATTTTAACCTTCTTAGTAAGATCTTGTTATTAAAACTAGAATTATAAGTTTAAAGGACTTAGGCATTTCAACATGATATAATCGGCAAATCAATATTTAAAACATTTTTATGCAGTTATACATCTATAACAGAAGCAGTGTATAAGGGTTAACATAAAGTCTATCTAGGACAACATCTCAATATAAAAATAACTAGAGTTTTTTTTAAATTATGATCCTATGGATATGAAAAAAAATTGTTTAGAATATCTGATGCTGCACTGTAATAAGACTTAGATAGATGAGAGAGAAAGAGAGAGCGAGAGAGAAAGAAATGGAAGGAAGGAAGAAAGGAGATAAGGAAGGAAGAGGAAGAAAGGGAGGGGGGAGGGAGAGAAAGAAAGAAAGAGAAAGAAAGAAAGAAAGAAAGAAAGAAAGAAAGAAAGAAAGAAAGAAAGAAAGAAAGAGGAAAGGAAAGAAAGAAAGAAGGGAAAGAAAGAGAAGAAACATGTGCATGTTCTGTAATTGATTCAGAGATGGGCTCTGTGTATTGGGCCCTATACTGCTACACTGCAGGCCGAGATTCATTAGTGCAGTAGCTCACTGCACCAAACTCAAATTTGTACACATCCAATTATTTTTAAAATAACCAAAAGGAGCAGACGTTTAGCCATTTATGGTTTGCATAAAACATAGAACTGCACACCAAATCAGCGAGCTAGCTATTTTTAGCGCTGAGGCCATTAAAACGCCAAGCCACAACTGTCCTTCAGAGCTCTTTGACTCTGAGACTCCTGCTATGCCACTGAACTGTGTCACTTAGACATTTCAGATCCATCTCTAATGTCTCTGTCCTCTGGAGTTCCTTTGCCCGCCTCCCACCCTGAGCAGCCTCTTTACCACCTTCTGCAGTGAGTGACTTCCCCAGCAAACAACTCTCAAATTAGCACCCAGTGAGGCCTGCCTGTGATACTGCCAACTGGTGGCTACATCTTTTCTCACACTCAGGGCCCAGCTCCCTCAAGTTCCTACGGTACGTATACATAATTACATGTATATGTAAATAAATCTATACAAATTTACTCATCTATGTTTGACTAGAATATTCATATTTTGTATATAGCAGTTTGGATATGTATCCAAACGTATATTTGAATTATGTCTGTGTGTATACACACACACACACACACAACACACACACACACACGAGAGAGAAAGAAGGAAAGAGACAGATTGTAAAGTACAACTGAGACAACTCAGCTTTCTCTTCACTAAGGAAATTATAATAACCTTTAGTTTCTGTTATTTTCTTGTATATATTCTTTCTTTGAATTCTGATGTTTTATTTGTAAAACAGAATATGAAAAAGAATGATTGAATTTTCCAGAATTACTTTCACAAAAATATGATTGGAGAAATCTTCATCTTTGTTTATGTTCTTGCTGAAGGCATTATTTAGGTAACATTGATTTCTAAAGGACATGTTTTTTCTCCATTATCTTCTGGAAAAATATGTACTGAACAATTTATTAGATAACAGGACTGACCCTGGGCTACTGTAGCTTTCTATTTATTTCTCTATCTAAGCACTGGCATTTGTCTTGGTTTTATGGCTATATTATTTTTGCCATTATCAGCCCTCTGCTAGGCATGCTTTTTTTTTGGCATGTTGGTAAATAGAGGAATATTTGATGCTGCTTCCTATGGCAGAATAAAGAACTTATTTATAAAGAGCCCAGAAAAAAAAAACTAAATTCCTAGTTAAAGTTGTGATACTTCTCATAGAGAAATTATCACCAGCAATATTTTCCATTGTTATCTAGAATAGTAAGTTTTTTATGAACTACATATAATAATTGCAACAAATATTATGAAATGTATCAGGCCATTTAAAAACAAATGGCAAACTCCATGCAAGGGATTTTTGTCTGTTTTCCTTCTATTAGTCTTCATATATTTAAGTATTTCTAATGATATATGTGCAGAACAAATCATACTAATTCTAAGAAAATTTGGTATTCTTTGCTATTAAGAAAGGAAAAATAATTCAAATACAATTTATTATTTAAATTACTGTATAATTTACTTACATTAAATAGAAAAATCATCAAATAAAAGACAGTTACTGTCTAACCACATTCAAAAAATGTAATGTGTATGTATTAGTTTGTTTTCATGCTGCTGATAAAGAAATACCTGAGACTGAGCAATTTATGAAATAAAGAATTTTACTGGGTTTATGGTTCCACATGGCTGGGGAGGCCTCACAATCATGGCAGAAGGTGAAAGGCATGTCTCATATGGCAGTAGACAAGAGAAGAAGGCTTGTGCAGGCAAACTCCTCTTTTTAAAACCATCATATCTCATGAGACTTATTCACTATCACAAGAACAACATGAGAAAGACTTGCCCCCATGATTCAATTACCTCCCACTGAGTCCCTCCCACAATACCTGGTGATTCAAGATGAGATTTGAGTGGAGACAAAGCTGAAGCATATCATTCCATCCTGTCCTCTCCCAAATCTCATGTACTCACATTTCAAAACCAATTATGCCTTCTCAACAGTCCCCTAAAGTCTTAACTCATTTCAACATTAACTCAAAGGTTCACAGTCTAAATTTGAATTTGAGACAAGGCAATTCCCTTCTGTCTAAGAGCCTGTAAAATCAAAAGTAAGTCAGTTACTTCCTAGATACAATGGGATACAGGCATTGGGTAAATACAACCATTCCAAATGAGAGATGTTGGCCAAAACAAAGGGGTTACAGGCCCCATGCAAGTCTAAAATCCAATGAGGCAGTCAAATCTTAAGGCTTTAAAATGATCTCTTTTGACCTCATCCAGGTTATGCTCTTGCAGGAGGTAAGTTTCCATGGTCTTGGGCAGCTCCACCCCTGTGGCTCTGCAAGTTACAGCCTCCATCCTGGCTGCTTTCACAGGCTGGCATTGAGTATTTGTGGCTTTTTCAGGTGAACTATGCAAGCAGTTGGTGGGTCTATCATACTGGGGTGTGGAGGATGGTGGCCCTCTTTTCATAACGTCACTAGACAGTGCTCCAGTAGGGATCCTGTGTGGGTACGAGACCTCATTTCTGTTCTACACTGCCCTAGCAGAGGTTCTCCATGAGAGCCCCACCTCTGCAGCAAACTTCTGCCTGGACATCCAGACATTTCCATCCATCATTTAAAATCTAGGCAGAGGTTTCAAACCCCAATTCTTAACTTCTGTGCACTAGCAGGTTCAACCTCATGTGGAAGCTGGCAAGTCTTGAGGCTTGCACCCTCTGAAGCCATTGCCTGAGCCCTATGTTGGCTCCTTTCATCCATTGCTGGAGTCGATGGGAAGTAGGGCACCAAGTCCCTAGGCTGCACACAGCATGGGGACCCTGGGCCTGACCCATGAAATGATTTTTTTCCTCCTAGGCCTTTTGGCCTGTGATTGGAAGGGCTGCTGTGCAGGCCATTGACATGCCCTGGAAATGTTTTTCCCATCATCTTGGGGATTAACATTCAGCTCCTCATTATTTATGCAAATTTCTGCAGTTAACTTGAATTTCTCCTCAGAAAATGGGATTTTCTTTCCTATCACATTGTTAGGCTGCAAATTTTCTGAATTTTTATGCTTTGCTTCCCTTATCAAATGGAATGCCTTTAACAGCACCCGAGTCACCTCTTTGATGCTTTGCTGCTTAGAAATTTCTTCTGCCAGATACCCTAAATTATCTCTCTCAACTTCAAAGTTCCATAAATCTCTAGGGAAGGGGCAAAATGCCATGAGTCTCTTTGCTAAAACATAAGAAAGGTCACCTTTGCTCCAGTTTTCAACAGATTCCTCATCTCCATCTGAGCCCACCTCTGCTTGGACTTTATTGTCCATATTGTTCTGAGCATTTTGATCAAAGTTATTCAGCAAGACTCTAGGAATCTCCAAACTTGCCCACATTTTCCTGTCTTCCTCTGAGCCCTCCAAACTGTTCCATCCTCTGCCTGTTACCCAGTTCCGAAGTGGCTTCCATAGTTTCAGGTATCTTTGCAGCAGCACCTTACTCCCAGTGCAAATTTACTGTATTATTCCATTTTCACACTGCTGATAAAGACAACCCTGAAGCTGGTCAATTTACAAAAGAAAGAGGTTTATTGGACCTACAGTCCACATGGCTTGGAGTTCTTACAGTCATGGCAGAAGGTGAAAGACACATCTGACATGACAGCAGAAGAGAAGAAGGCTTGTGCAAGGAAACTCCTTTTTTTAAAGCCATCAGATCTGATGAGATTTATTCACAATTACAAGAACAGCACTGGAAAGACCTGACTGCATGATTCAATTAACTCCCTCAAAGTCTCTCCCACAACACATTGTGATTCAAGATGAGATTTGGGTGGGGACACAGCCAAACCATATCAGCATATATAGATATGGTTTGGCTGTGGTCTGAAACTGCTAAGCTAACAGTGGCAAATACAGAAGATTTGTTACTTCTCTCATCAACTTGCAAAATAAAACTAAATAACCAGATAATTTCACTTAGTGGTGAAATTATAGAGAGCTTCTTAGAATGGGTGGAAGGGAGAAGTCCCATTTAAGGCGAAATTTCATTAGAGAAGTAAGTGATAAAAAGGATAGTCATGCAACAATTTGGGGACATAGCATTCTAGGTAAAGAAATCCCTAGCACAAGGTCAGGCGTGGTGGCTCACATCTCTAATCCCAGCACTTTGGGAAGCCCAGGTGGGCAGATCACAAGGTCAGGAGATCAAGACTATCCTGCCTAACATGGTGAAACGCTGACTCTACTAAAAATACACAAAAATTAGCCAGGCATGTTGGCACGTGCCTGTAGTCCCAGCTACTCAGGAGACTGAGGCAGGAGAATCACTTGAACCCAGGAGGTGGAGGTTGCAGCGAGCCGAGATTGTACCACTGCACTGAAGCTTGGGCAATAGAGCAAGACTCCGCCTCAAAAAAGAAAATAAATCCCAGTGCATTAACTTAAATAAGATAGAAATTTGTTTCTGGCCTACCTCTAAGAATTGTAGTACAGATCTTGCTATGTGGCTCTGTCATTCTCAGTATCAGGCCCCCAGCGTTGTTCCAGTTTTCACCATTTCATAGCTAGGGTAAAGGATAAAAAAGAGAGCTCAGAAGAGCAGTCTTTATGGAAATGACAGACACGAAAGTGATATATATTATCTCTGTTCACATGACACTGGTCTGGATTTGATCAAAATTCATTAAAGAGGCCAGGAATATAGTTTGCAGTTTCCAGGCATGTTACCAGCAACAATTCAGTTGGTTATATTACAGAAAGGAAGAAGGAAAGGATGGATACTGAGATACTGTTATCAGTCTCTGCACAGGCTTCAAGTTGAATACAAACTTGAATTTTTATTGAATATAAAAAAGGCTGGAAAAGCTAAAAAGTCAGTCGTGAAAGAAAGAGTTGAGGTTGGTGAGTCTGACAGAGTTTAGATAACATAGGGGCATGTAAGCCATTATAAAATGTCGATTTTATTCAGAGGCAAAGAGGAAGTAATTGAAGTGTTAAGCAGGAGAGTGACAGATATCATTTATTGGTTAAAAATATCAAATTTGTTCTGTTGTAAGGAATAGATTCTTGGTGTAAACGACTGGATGGATGAAACACAATTTGAATCTCAGCCCATGCTTCTGGAACAAGGATGATGGTGGATGTGAGAATTATTATGATTTGGTTCCATTTTGGAGATAGAGCTAATCGTTCTTCCTAACGAATTGGGTATAGAGAACAAAGGAGAGAGGAGGAATCAAGGATGGCATACTTGACTTTGGAAGGAGAAACTGAAGACAGTTGATGCGATTTATTAAGATAGAGAATATTGTCCTTAAAAAAGTTTTACTGAAGCCTGACAGTGGTGAGAAAATCACGTAGTATGTGCTAAGCATGTTGAGTTCAGAATACCTATCAAACATAAAAATAGGATTGTCAGTAACAGTTGGATATAGGAGTCTAAGCTAAGAAAGGACATTAGTATATCCAGTAATTAGAAATCCTCGATACATACATTGTCTATAAAGAAAGAGAACATAGAAGAGAGGTAAGGATGGAACCCTACAATATGTCAAAATTAGCATTTGGTCAAATATAGAAGAGTCGGTAAGACAGACAAAGAGGAAGTACCAGTCAGGAGGAAGGAATCCCAGAATGTGTTGGTGTTATGGAAAGGGAAAAATGCCAAGATGGATAGTGTTAAATCATGTATCAGAACCACTGCTTATATATAATTTCTGACAAATCACAGAAAATTTGAAATTTATAAGAAGACAAGTATATCCAGTCAGTCTCCTTGGAAACAGGCACTGAGACTCCACGATTTGTATGCAGAGTTTTTTGGGTGGTGTTCTCTTAGGAATAACATCTATGAGTAAATGGACAGAGGGAACAGTTGGACTGTGATTCAGTGGCAACAGAGACCTCAGGCAACCTCACAGGGAAATTTGGAACTGGAACGGATTCACAAAGTTATCTCAGTTGTGGTGATGGGGCCATCTTTTTCTTTCCTTAAGTAACATTGATCCGATATTTGTTACAGATTGCCCTCAGGGAGGGCATAAACTTGAGAAAGGCAATTGCCTTTAGGGTAGAACAATTTCCTGAAGAGGGACTCACTTGTAGAATTGTCAGAAGCCAATATACCAAATATATAGTAGAAATACTTTCTTTATTATGAAGGGGAAGCAGGTGGGGAATTTAGACCCAAATTTTCCTTCGAGGAAGAAATTGTTGTTCCAGTTGCTTGGAATGCTTTCAGAAGAAAGCAGACAATCTAAGCTTTCAGGATCAGCAGGGATTAACTTAGCTTCAGGAAGTTTTATCACCTCAATTCCTACCATTCCAGAGATACCCATAGCCAATAATTGAATGTGGTTGTGGTAGAGTCAGTATTTCTAGGAGAATATGGGAAATCTCAGATGGATCATTTCAGTTCCAGATCTGCCTGTGCAGTGTATGAAACTGTCAGGATTGCATTCCAAATTCACTTCTTCCATTACCCAATCTGGCTTCTTTCTTCCTTCTGCTTCTTGAAAAACATTCTGCACTCATCTCCGAATCAAAAATCCTTTCCTACACAGATCATAAATTGGTGCCAGGAATTGTCTAAGAGCACAGGCAATGAGACAAGCCTTTGGAATAGGATCACTCACCACCTGGCTGGAAACAAAGACCCACTCACTGGTGTCAATGAAACATGTATAGTCCCTGAGATGAGGTAGCAGTACAATTGTTGAAAAATTCACAGGTGTTGAATTAGAATATTTTACTATACTGACAGAAAAGAATGTGCTATCTGGTGCAATGTATCAAGTATTTTAAAATTATTGATTAAAGATAAACTATGCAAACTGAAAAGATTCTTGGAGGACTGCCATTACCCTCACATCCTATTGTTCACATCCTTGTGTTATCCCTTCCTTTTCAGTGTAGATGGGACCTGTCACTTGCTTCTAATTAATATAATGTGAAAAAGGTGGGAGCATGCACATGATTACATATATGTAATAATGTAATATGTTTCATAAGATTGTAGTTGTCAGATTGCTAGAGGCTTTCCCTTTCGTGATGTGAGGAAGCAAGTGGCTATGTTAGTAAACTTCATACAGCAAGGTCTGCAGATGAGCTCTAGGAAATGAAGGCATCCTTCTTGCAGGAGACAGTAAACATATTTGAAGCTCTCAGTACTACATCTATAAGGAACTGAATGCTACTAACAACCATGCAAACTGGGAAATAGATCCTCTCCAATTCAAACTTCCAGCTGAGATTGCAGTGGCGCTTATATCTTGATTGCTAGCCTTGGAATACCCTAAAAAGGGAAATAGGCTAAACCATGGCTGGATTCCTGACCCACAGCAGTTGTAACAAAAAAAATTATTGTTTTAAACTACATGCTAAGTCTGAGTTAATATTGCCACACAGCAATAGAAAATTAGTGCAGACAAAGGGATCAGGGTGTTATTGCAAATCTAGATTAGATTGACACATTAGGGAAAGATAATACAAATCTCATAGAGATGAGCTGTTAATCAAAAGCCTACTGTGAAAGCCAGGCTGTCTCATTGGTAACATACAGTGAGCTTGTTATATCTTTCAAGAAGAGGGCAGAGAAAGTTGAGTATGAAAACAAATACAGATCAGAAAAGCTAGGCTCCAAGGAAGGTTTATATCATAAGCAAAGCAGATTACTATGTCAATATCAGAGTTTCAAATGGGAAAGAATGGGACTCTGATGCCTGAATGGAAAATTCTGGGTTTATGACCCTGAATTCTTAATTTTTTATATTTTAATAAAACATCTGAATCTGCCGAAGAAGACTATAACTCCCTACTAAGAACTAGACTTGGCAGAGCACTGTGCCTGTAACCCAAGCACTTTGGAAGGCCAAAGTGAGCAGATTGCTTGAGCTCAGGATTCAAGAACAGCCTGTGAAACATGGAAGAACCCCATCTCTACAAAAAGAACAGAAAAATCAGTGAGTCATTGTGGCCTGTGCCTGTAATCCCAACTACCAAGGAGGCTAAGGCGGGACAAACGCCTGAGCCCGGAGTTTCGGGCTGCAGTGAGCTGTGATTGCTTCACTGAACTCATGCCTGGGTGATAGACTGAGACCCTGTCTCAGTTAAAGAAAAAAAAAAGAACTATAATTACCACTTTACTTGAATGCAAGAGTAAATTATTTGCAGCACTATCCCATGATTGATAAATTAACACCTAGCAATTATCATAGAGAATAATCCAAACTTGCTGTCATTATGACTCCATGAAACATGGAGAAAATATCCATCTCTATACTATGGAGGATCTAAGTGTCAGAAATTCTCTACTGGCAGATAATGATTGGAATAAAGGACACAGAAAGTGGAAGAACCAGAATGGCTATCATAATTAACACACAAAAACCCACCAGACGATGATGTTCTGAGTAAGGTCCAGAGCATATGCCATGTTAGAAAGCCATAAAAGAGGTCTGGTGAGAGAAATACCAGCATCACTGATAAGTTCAGGAGTGGTTTTGCTGTGCTAAAATTTGACACAATTGCCAAATGAAAGATTAAAGTAAATATGACATCACAGACATATCCTGCCATTTCTCTAGAATTTGGTCACTCATCCTGACTGGTCTTATTGTCATGCAATGACTTTAAAATTTTGTTTTTTGCTGTCACTTGAGCTTATTAAGCACTTATGTATTTGGGCGAGAAGTTTAATATGATACAAAGCTATTGCATGAAGAGAAAATTAAGTTCTTCATTGATTATTTAAATAGAGCATTTGTCTCATGATATAAGGGTTTTATAAATTTACTTAATTCATGCAGAAAGTTTCATCTGGATCAATCTATCATTGGTTTTGTATATTGTTTATCTCACATGTTCTGTTTCTTTTTGTGCTGCCGTTTCCCATTACTAAGATAAAATCCCAGTTTTATTATTTTACAATGGAAATAAACATGTATGCTAATAATTTAACAAAGTGTAATGTTAATTCTAAAATGCTAAGTGTAGTCTTTCTTTTCCAACTTGTGTTATTGTTAGTATTTATTTGTGATGCCATAAATTATAACTTATCATTTATTATTTGTTTTAGATTGGTAATATTTTTCAGCATCTCTGGACTTCCTTCTTGAATTATTTCCTTTCTTCTTGAATTATTTCCTTTTTTCTTGATAGAGTATTTTTCTATAATTGCTAGTTTACTCTCAATAGATGCTTGTTGCAAAACATCAATTGTTGGAAAACATCATTATTTAGTGTTATTCTTTAAAAATAGTTCCACTAGGTATAACAGTTTTTAAATTATATTTTCCAACATTTTGATGATACTGTTTCAAGGTCTTCTGTGTTATAATTTCATTTGAGACATCATTTGGGAGTCCAATTATTATCCCATGTTAGATTTTCTACTTTTTTTTTTTTTTTGCTTGAGCTTTGGTATTGTTCTTTTTAATTTTTTTCTCTACATATTTAGATGTGTCTCTCCCTGAGTCTCTGTCTCATTTTGTGTTTTCTAATTTAAATGATTAATGTTGTTCATGAATCTTGCAATTGCAATATTTTTAGGTCTTGAAATGTCTAAATTTTTTCTTTAACCACTTATTATCCTTTTCTCCATTCTCTCCTGTTTCTGCAATTAGAACTTACTTGGTTTTTATGTCTTTAACATTTTTCATGTTCCATCTCCTTTTCTGAGTATTAATCAACTTACTGTTATTTAATGTTAAATTCCAGTTCAGTTAATCTCTCTTTACTGTTGCTTAATATAGTGTGTATACAGTTTTTAATTTTTATTTTTGAGCATTATTTAGGTTTTAATTTAAAATGTTACATTTTAATTACTAGAAATTATATTACTTTAAACAGTACATTGGGTAATCTTTAACATATAATTTATTTTATTCATTTAATGATATTTTTATATCTGAAGATTTCAATACATGCAGCCTTTGTGAAGCTATTTTTCAGTTTGTTTTTCTGCTGAATTTTATTCATGAAAGTTTATTTCCGTATGGGTTTTATGAATTTTGATTGGAAACTTATGTTCCTCAGAACTTTGGCTAGGAATATGCATTTGAGATTGGCCTAGAATTCCATCTTTATTTTAAGGGTTCTTCCTTTATGTGAATGCATTTCAACAAATCTTCAATTTTTTCTTTTTTTTTGTCCACAGGCCTTAACTCTTGCATTTTAATATGTACTAATTATAGGCCTAACATAAAGCAACCTGTGAAATGATAAGAAATTATAAAGGATAGGTGCAGTGGCTCACATCTTTAATCCCAATACTTTGGGAGGCTGAGGTGGAAAGATGTGTGAGGCTAGAAATTTGAGACCAGCCTAGGCAACATATGAAGATCCTGTCTTTACCAAAATAAGTTTAAAAAAAATTGTAAAAAATTGTTTTAACTCCTTCTTTTTGAGGCCCACTAGGACTGGCAGTTGACAGCAAACAATTAAGGGAGCCCAGTTTAAATCAATAAACAGTCCACCTGTATCAAACACAAGACACCATCCTACAGCATTGTGACTGAATAAACGGTTCTTTTAAGTCCCCAAGTTTTGGGATTATAAGTTATGCAGCAAATCCTATAAGATGACAAAAAAGTATCATGATTTAAGAAAAACCTAAAATATGTAAAATTTTCTTTGGGCCGGGGCTTTGGAAAGGTACTCAAAAAGTAGCAGAAAAACTGTCAGTAAAATCTGGAAAAGGAGTGGACAATCATTTAGGGAAGCATGAGAACATGGTAAGAAAAGTGCTATAGCAGGTAGAAAAAGTGTTGACCCTAACAGTTTTAACTGATGCTGGCAAATGAACAATTTGTATTCATTGCATTTGAAAATTAACTCTTAGGCCTGAGAAATGGTGGAGGTGGAAACTCTAAACTCTTATTCTTCCAGAAACAATATTGACAACAGTAGAAACAGTAAGAACCAACTTTGTCAGAATTCTAGAAGTAGTTAAGGGTTTTCAGGAAGAAGTTGAATCCCTAAATAATCAATTACATGTTCCTAAATTGAGACAGTAATAAATAATCTACCAACAAAAAACACCCTGGACCAGATGCATTTACAGTTGAATTCTACCAGAAACACAAGAAGGAACTGATACCATATCTTCTGAAACAATTCCAAAGAATCGAAAAAGAGGGACTCCTGCCTAACACATTCTGTAAGGCCAGCATCATTGTAACACCAAAATCTGGCAGAAATACAAGTAGGAAAACTTCAGGCTAATATCACTGATGAACATCAATGCATAACATCTCAATAAAATATTGACAAATTGAATCCAGCAGCACATCAAGAAGCTTATCCAGCAAGATCAAGTTGATTTCATTTTCATGATGCAAGGTTGGTTCAACATACAAAATCAATAAACATAATCCATCACAGAAACAGATCTAAAGTCAGAGACCACATGATTATCTCAATAGATGCAGAAAAGGCCTTCAATAAAATTCGACATCACTTCATGTTGAAAACTCTCAACAAACTAGGTATTGAATAAACATACCTCAAAATAATGAGCCATTTATAACAAACCCACAGCCAATATCATACTGAATGGGAAAAAGCTGGAAGCATTCCCTTGAAAAGCGGCACAAGACAAGGATGCCCTCTCTTACCACTCCTATTCAACATGATATTGGAAATTCTGGTCAGGGCAATTAGGCAAGAGAAAAGAATGAAGGGTATCCAAATAGGAAGGGAGAAATAAAAATGTCTTTGTTTGCACGTGACATGATCAAATATCTAGAAAACCTCATCATCTCAGCCCAAAAGCTCTTAAGCCAATAAACAACTTCAGCAAAGTCTCAGGATAAAAAATCTATGTGCGGAAGTCACAGGCATTCCTATATACCAACAACAGGCAAGCAGAGAGCCAAAATCATGAATAAACTACCATTCATAATTGCTACAAAGAGAGGAAAATAACTAGAAATACAGATAACAAGGGAAGTGCAGGACCTCTTCAATGAGAACTACAAACTTCTGCTCAAGGAAACCAGAGAGAACACAAACAAATAGAAAAACATTCTATGCTCACAGATAGGAAGAATCAACATTGTGAAGATGGCCAGACTGCCCAAAGTATTTTATAGGTTGAATGCTATTCCCATTACCATTCTTCACACCATTAGGAAAAAAAAAAAAAAAAAAATATAAAAAAATTTATATGGAATTGCAAAAGAGCTTGCATAGCCCAGACAATCCTAACCAAAAGGAAAAAAGCTGGAGGCATCACCCTACTGGACTTAAAAACTATATTATTAGGCTATAATAAATAAAACAGTCTTGGTAACAACATACAATTACTATTTATGACATTTTATACTCAAGATAATTTTCAAACAGTGCCATTTTCTGACAATGTTAGGCATATAGACACAGAAATTCTTCATGAATACCAGTCCCTATGCTATGCTTTGTTCATGCTTTTTTCAAAGCTCAAGAAGGGCTTGAAAAAACATTTTAGAAAAAAAAAGTGTACTGTATTGTTAGCCATCCTTTGGTCCTTATCCACTGCAATAGCTTTAGGGCATTCTATTAGTCTCTTTTTATTATTTGTAATGTAAACAAAACAACTGAGGTCTGAATATCAGCTCCTTATTTTATGAAACCTTATTCAAAAAGTAAATGTTACAGTTTCGTATTTAGTTGAATTGTTTATACGAATATATGTATAAAGATGACTCTAAATAATGTATCTAAAAAAAATTCATCAAACAATGGATAATACTGTATTTTTTATTTATTTCTTGTAGAATAAGCATACCCAATTTAGTTATCATATGGTGAAAATCCACATGTAAGAATTAAGTAGGTATTTATGTGAATAAACCTACATGAGACATATGTAGGTTGTTAGTTTAGTCTTTTATAAACAAATACAAAACCTGAAGTAAAATCACACTCAATAATTACTTAAAGTTAATTTCCCATTAAGTAAATACATTGAAAATATTAAAAAGTAAAATAGAAAAGTGAAGTTACACAGGTAACATAATTTCAACTATTTAAAATTAACAATAGTTAAAATAGTTTCTTTTCTTCTGGTATTCTGCCTATAAATATAGTTTATATTATTGTAATAATATAGTTAAAGCTTATTTTTAACATGATATAAGAAAGCATAAATTTATCAGCCACATATCAAATTAATGTTTCATGTTTTAGGTTGCATTTATTTATTAATAATATAGATATACTGTAACTTAATTTTTAAGAGTAATATTATTATATCTGAGCTCCACTTAGCACTTACTTTTCTGTTGCACACTACTTTCTCCATTTCCTCCAAAATATTACATTAAAATAAGTGTCTGTGGACATCTGACCATTTTTGCTTCTGATAATGTTTTCTAGGGTGAAATTGTAAGAAACTGCTATGGCTATATGAAAAATAAAATCAGCATTATTTCTATCTAACTTCTAATCATTATGATGTTTTCTAAAGAAAGCAGTTTAAGTCTGGAACAAAAATGAATGGGTAGGGGAGGCACTTAAGTTAGAATTTGTGAATGTCATTAGCTCTGCCCCAAAGAAAGGGTAACCAAACTGGCTGATGCTCTCTTGTGAGATGGGTCCATTGCTCTCCAATAAATTAATGAAAATTACATTATGACAACTGAAGCTGGTTTGATTCCACAGTCATCTAACTATAACTTAACCTAGCTTTAACTTGAATATCATATTCAATTTAGAGCATATAGTTCCTTAACTAGTCAATAAAAGTACTCTGATCTACATTTTTCAATTAAATTATTGGACTACATTTCTCTTTTATTCACCATGTCTCATGTTGGTCTGGATTATTTTCATACCTTGATCAATTTAAGGGTCATGAAAAAGCAAATTCTTCGTAAAACATCGACTTTGTTCCACATTGCTAGGCAGAGATCAGGATTATTTGGTGAACAATGAAATATTTTTTCTGAAGTAAAGTTATTTGCTTCAGATATAGACTGGGAGTAAAAAAGAAATAACTTTGGAAAGTTTTTAAAACAGTGAGTCAAAAGCCAAAGCATTGCCTTTTAAAGTTTCTTAACAATGTTTCGTTTGGGAATGTATCTCTAAAGTGTCTGATTATATCTTCACTACCTAACTTGACCTTCTCATTCTTAACTTACTCCTTCTAGTTCTAAATGGATTAATGAATGTGGATTCTATGGTACAAACTAGCTTGTATTAGACTTTGTATATGATGCTAATAGGATCAAATCTTTTCCTATCAGCGAAACTTACTCTCTAGATAATCAGAAGTTCAGTAGATAAGAAGTTTACTATTTGCTAGAATTTTGCCAAGTTACTTTCAGTCTGATAGGATAGAAAACTGGCCACATTATTTAAAATGTTTTAACTTCACAATTACTTTTGATAATTGTACCCAGTCACAAATATTGAACATAACATTTACTGATAAAATGTGCAGCTTACAGGGGAGCATTTAAGAAAAAAAACCTCTACTTCATTTAATGTACATTTTACCAAGGAACACATTTTTTTCTTAAAACATAAGAGGCTGCCAAGCATGATTTACATCAGAATTCCACAAACCTCATAATTATAGCAGTTTTAGAACGTACTGTTAAAACATGCCTTCATAGTTTAGCAAAGCATATCTTTTAAAATGTCAAACATTTGCTAAAATTACTGAAAGCTATTTATATGCCCTTGGGCGCTGCTGCTTTTGGATAAAACTAGCATTGAAACAAGCCAATGTAGAGAGTAATATCTGAATGTGCTTTGTATCTGAAGTGTTGAAAATGAGTTAAATAGCTTTATGTTTTCCAAAAGTGACCTTTAGGATTCAGGGGAAATGAGTTATTTTTGCTGCATTCTGCCAGTTGGTAATATTTGTGTACAGGAGACTAGGTGCCACTTAAGGTTTCAGAAGGATACCTTACTATGCACAACTTTCTTAAGGCCACAAGTGTAGGGCAAGCTGATCATCAAGTGATTCTTATTCAAAAATTCTCTTCGTTCCACTCTTACCTACTAGAATCATTTGTGAACCTTGACTTATATCAACAAAGCAACATTGCAGCTTAGCTCTTCATAACATACAAACATTTACAAATAAGTTTCCAGTGTGGGCAACATAAATATAAAGAAAGTTTTACCCACCTGGCAATGTTTCTCCAAATGTTGAAAATCTTCATTTAATTTGATGGATACATTGAAAAGATCTTTTCCAGTTAAGAAATCAGAATAACTCAATGTGAATTCAATAATTCATTTATATTTTCTGAACATATTTTTCTCTCCTGAGTTTAGGAATATAAGAGCTTAGATGCTGCATTGTTGCTTTGAGATGAGCAGTGAGTGCATAGAATATTTTATTTTTCTCTATCTAAACAAAAAGGACACATTTATGATGCACAACTAACTATATATGGTAGAAATACGTCTTCTCAAATTCCCTTATGGAATATCCATATTTTCTAAGTGGGAAAATTTGTAGCCACACAATAAAAAAATAACTCAAGGGAAGATATGAAAATTGGACCTGAAGCTGCAATATCATGTATCTTCTTTATTGAAGAAAGGAAGGTATAAAAGAAGGATTATTTCATTCTAATTTATTTTACTGTTATTAGACTGTTATTTGTACTGATATTCTATAAAATGGCACATACGCTAAGAAAAAATGATTATTGTTTCTATTACATGATTCTAGTGCACAGCTTCACTGACAATGTCCCATCACTGTAGTAGAATAACAACCGACCTTATGAAACAAAAGCAACATAATATCTGTGATCAGCATCTGGGCATTTATAAATGTAGGTCTTGATTTCAAACGTCTTTATCCATGGTAGATTATATAGCTCCTAATTTTTGATCAGAGAAAGATGATCTTGTGAGTACATTAGAATTTAAAGTCCTAAATTCATATTCAGCATTACTACAACAAATATATACACTTTCTGCATACATTTATAAATGCTGTGGAAAGACAATATAATAATTTCTTTTCTCAGTAGATATCATTGAAGTTTACTGGCGGTCACAATGCTTACACTGTATGCAGCAAACACCCTTGCAGTTCTGTCTGCAACCTGATCACTCAAGAAAGGATTCATCACACAGTCTCCAGAGGAGAACGGAAGAAAATTAACAGTCTTGTTTCTGGGGGTAGAGGAAAGAAATAAAAATAAAACCTAACTGATGAGTGTCTTGTGGGCAAGACCTGAACTGGAGATGTGTAGAACTAGCAGCAACAATTGCGGAAAAGTACGAGGCAAATAGCTTTCTCCATTAATTTTCTTCTGTAGGTTAATTTTTTTAAATATTCAAAACATTTATTATGGTTTTTATTTTATAAAAACATATATTTTAAGGGGTGGGAGAATGTTAAATACTTTATGTTAGATAGGCCTGGTTATTACTATGGTAACTTCCTCCAGTTCATACATTAATGTGTGCAGGGAACATATGTAAATATCCACACGCATACATCCACACACACTGCCTCAACAGCTAGGGAGGAATAACATTTATTGGCTACGCACAGCACATTTTTAGGTGTCGGAAAAATACTTGTTTTTGCTGTAAGATTCTAGGATATCAGTTACCTAACAGTTTATAGATAAATGAACACATCAATATTAAAATTTCAAGATTGTACATGACTAAATGAGACAAGACCAAAATATACTAAACCCTCTGTCTGGTACATAGCTGCAAATACAAGTTAGCTTTTTTTGTTTTCTTTTTTTCAGACTGAATCTTGCTGTGTCGTCCAGGCTGGAGTGCAGTGGAGTGCAGTGGTGCTATCTCGGCTCACCTCAACCTCTGCCTCCCTGGTTCAATTAATTATCTGCCTTAGCCTCTCTAGTAGCTGGGATTACAAGGACCAACCACCACACCTGGCTAATTTTTTTTTTTTTATATTCTTTTTCGTAGAGACAGGGTTTCACCATCTTGGCCAGGCTGGTCTTGAACTCCTGACCTTGTGATCCACCTTCCTCTGCCTCCCAAAGTGCTGGGATTATAGGTGTGAACCACCATGCCTGCCCATGTTAGCTCTTTTAGTGTTCTCATGTGATTGGGAAAATGGACAAATATTAAAGTTAGCCCTCCGCACAAGATTTATTCATTTCTTTCAGCTTCTCTGTGAGTGGTATAACAATTATATCTTACTAATTTTTAGTATTTTGATGCATTATCAATATTCCAAAGACTGAAAAAATATGTTTAGCAAATGCTGTAGAGAGATTAAAAATAACACAATAAGGATCAATAATGCAAATACTGACCTTTACTAAGTATTTAAATAAACCATAGAGCTTCACTAAATAATTGCAACTTACCACTGTTCTTTTTTATATACTCCTGTCGAACTCTTACTTAAACTCAGATATTTTTTACAGACTTTATTCCAGTAGATCCACCTCCTCTCTGAATTTTCATACGTCTAGAACAAATTTTAGCCTTGAATTTACAATTTTTAAAATTATTCAGTGAAGTATTGAGGAGTTTCTTCTTATCTCATAGATACTTTGGCAAGTCATTTGAACTTTCTCAGATGGTAGAAATCTCTCTTATTTGTTCTGGTTTCAAAATTTTTTGCTTAATATGAAGGCATTCTGTTTATACATTTAAAGAGTGTGACTGTGGCAATTCCAAGACGAATCTTGACCACCAATGACACTGGCTGGAAGGGTCTAAATCTTTTCTGACATTGTGTTTATAAGGCATCCGTAGGTCCGAACTATATTGTTTCCCTATGATGAATAAAATTTATGGCCAATATTCTTTATATGAGTCTGAAAAGTATTATTTAAATGTTTTTCTTTATTTTAGATGAATGGAGATTAAAATACCACCTCATATATCATTAATTTAAATCCTTTTAAATAATAATGATAATAAAACTACAACTTTTTTTACTCATCCTGTGTTGTGAATTATATATGGTGCTTTACATGTGCTGTTTCATTTATTCCCATGGGCCACACTGATTGCTATCATTTTCTGAGGGTTAAAAATAAAGCAACCATAGTAAAAGCTCTTTATGTAATTTATTTCTGGCAATTACCCAAGAGACAGCCACTGTGTACCTATTACCATACATATCATTTCTTGCCCTAATGAAAAAGGACAATGCAGCATATATTTCATGTGAAATTTTAAAATTTGGGAAATACATTGAAATAAGAAACTTGTTGAAAATTACAAATCTGATGATTTTGAATAAATTAAAAATTTTATTGGGAAATTTTTAATATGTAGTGATTAATAACAAATATTTAGGGTGGAGGTGGAGCGAGATGGCTATATAGAACCCTCCAGTGATCCCAGCAACATCAAACTGAACAACTATCCACACAAAAAGCCACCTTTTTAAGAACCAGAAAAACCAAGTGAGACATCACAGTACCTGGTTTTAACATGGTATCAGGGAAAGAAGCACTGAAGAGGGTGGGAAAGCCAGTCTTGAATTGTCTATGCCACTCCTGACATAAAGCACGGCCTGGCATAAAGAAAGAATCTGTGTGCTTGGGAAGGGAGAGTAAGGTGACTTGGGACTTTACACTGGAACTCTGTGGTGCTCTGTCACACTGGAGAACAACACAAAGCAGAATTCAGCTGGCGCTCTTAGCGCATTTGGAGCAGCCTTAGCAAGAGGGTAATCGTCCATTCCTCCCAATGGTTGGAACCTGAGTTCTGGCTAGTCCAAAAATGCTTAAGTACTTAGTATGCTAAAGTACTTAGTGTGATAAAGTGCTCTGGAGTACTAAGTTAATTTGAAAGTCACTCTAGGCCACAATGACTGCAATTCCTGGGCAAGTTGTATTCCTGTGCTGGGCTCAGAGCCAGCGGACTTGGGGTGGATGTGAACAGTGAGATGCCAGACAGGACAGCCAAGGGAGTACTTACCTTACCCCTCCCTGACCTCTAAACAGCATAGTTTGCAGCTTCAAAAGAAACTCCTCTGCTAGAGGAAAATAGAAGGAAGAGTAAGAACTTTCTCTCACAATCTGCCTACCAGCTCAGCCACGGAAGTGCCAAGCAGAGGCTTGAAGTCCCAATTCCAGGCCCTACCTCCTGTATGACATTTTTAGACATTCTCTAGACGAAGAGAACTCTCTTCCCTGAAGGGAGACCCAGTCCTTGCAGGATCCATCACCAGCTGACTAAAGAGCCCTTGGGCCTTAAAGATTGGCAGTAGCCAGGCAGTAATGGCATTGGGCAAGGCCCAGTACTGTGCTTGCTTCAGGTGTGACCCAGCACATTCCCAGCTGTGGTGGCCATGGGGAGAGATGTCTGCTTGAGGAAAGGGGAGAGAGGAGTTAAAAGAACTTTGTCTTGCAACCTGAGAACTAGTTCAGGCTCCATAAAATAAAGCGCCAAGCATAGTCTTAAAGTCCTCAATCCCAGGCCTTAGTTCCTGGATGGTATTTGTAGACCCACCCATGGCCAGAAGGGAAACTGCTACCCTGGAGGGAGAGTCCCAGGCCTGGCAGGCTTCATTCCTAGCTTACTAACAGATTCTTGGGCATTGGATAAACATCAGCGGCAGCCGAGCAGTAGTAACTATGGGCTTGGGGTGGTGGTGACAACAGGGAGGGACACCAGGTTGAGGTAAAAAAGAAGAAAAAGTGAAGAGGGCTTTGCCTTGCAACTTGGGCACCAACTCAGCCACAGTAAAATAAGGTACCAGCCAGATGTCCATAGTTCTTGATTCTAGGCCCTAGCTCCTAAATAGCATATGTAGACCCACCCTGAGCTGAAAGGAAACCATGATTAAAAAGTAATCATTTGTTAGTTCACTATCCTTAATACATATAACAGAAAACGAAAGTCCCCAAAAACAGCTCAGAAAGATCAGTCATAGCTTTACTTATATGATAGTCAATTTTAAAACATGTTTTATTAAGTGAACACGCAAATACAATGTATAAAATTTTACCTATGAATATATATTTGAGTACTTGCTGAGGTCAGACACTGCTGCATTTATGAATATTAATTCATTTAATTATCATAACCTTAAGAGGTGTATATTTGTGTTTTGTCCATAAGTTACTCCCCATTCTGGACTAATTGCATTTGCTTAACTATCACCATCTCTGCCTTCTCTCTTTTCTCCCATTCCATTGTCACTCATTTGATTCTCCTGGGAAATAAAGCTGTCTGGGTCTTCCTTGCTTCTTTTTCTAATTCATTGTTACTTCCCAAGTTCTGCATAGTATCTCTTTCAATGTCTTACTGTTCATTTTTCAATTTTCTCCCATCTCAATTTCTAGCATGACTCAAGAAATTCCAGCCCTTGCATACCAAAAATTTAGAATTTAAAAGTCTTTTTGCTCTTTAATTTTTGAAAATTAAACCAAGTATTTCACATGTGTCATTATACCAGAATACAGTCCTTTTGAAATTTTTGGAGGACTCACAATGAGGAGCACATCATAGCTTGGATTGCATTTACCAATTCTCCAATAAATATGAATTTACTCAGAGTAAGTACTTTTCACAGCTCATAGCTAAAGAAAAGTTCATTGGTTCTTAACCTTGCTTCTCATCCACTGCTCTCATTTGTGATAATATATTATTCTTTCTTCTTCATATATTATTCAGAAGTCAATAATGTTCACTGCATATCACATTCTAAAAACAGAAGTCACATTGAAGTACATTTATCCTAGAATAAAGAACAAAAGTGGAAATTCCAGCAAAGTTATTTTATTCTTGTTTCTTAAATTTGAGCTATCAGCAAATTATTAATTTTAAATAAATGGTATAATTAAGCCGATCTGTCAAACAGAAGTATTATCATTTTGTGGATTGTATTATAATAAAATATCATAATAAAAATAAAAATAAGCCCAGGTGTGGTGGCTCACGCCTGTAATCCCAGCACTTTGGGAGGCCGAGGCGGGCAGATCACGAGGTCAAGAGATCAAGACCATCCCGTCTCTACTAAAAAATACAAAAATTAATTGGGCATGGTGGCATGCACCTGTAATCCCAGCTACTTGGGAGGCTGATGCAGGAGCATTGCTTGAACCCGGGCCGTGGAGGCTGCAATGAGCTGAGCTTGCACCACTGCACTCCAGCCTGGCGCCTGGCATCTGGTGACAGAGGAAGACTCTGTCTCAAAGAAAATAAATAAATAGAAAATTAAATAAAATATCAAAAATATCAAGATACATTATCCTGCCTAGGGCTATTGTTCATCAATACTCTTTAGAGAAAAAGGTATTTTCTTTCCTGAAACGTACATGTTTATGTTGGCTCCCTTTGTTACTTAAATATCATCTCTGAACAAACATAATTTCCTGTGACAAGCATTCAGATGAGGATAAAAGAGAAACAATGTCATTTTTGGCACCCTCTAGCTTCATTTTTTATTTTATTTTTTTAAAGTACTTAGGTTATCTTCCTATCTCACATCTCCATTATCCAAAAACGTGGATGGCCCTAGTTCTATAATGCGTGCTTCTTGGCATTTTAAGTAGCTTGTTTCCTCATATTTGTTTTGTTAGTGAGTTTACATTGTCCATGCTTCTTCTGGGTCTTCATCCTGGGTTGAGCATATATCGTCTCGAAGAGATTTGTACTTTCTTCTGCCAGATACCCTGGACGACTTAGTTTCTTAGTAGTAGTTTCAATGGTTGAGATGTCCTGGAATTCATAGAGAATGTAAATTTGAAGTCCAAATTAGCGGAATAAAGAGGGAGTCATTTATTGGCTCACATTATGGGGGATTTTAAGAAATTGACTTGCTTTAGGTAAGGAATTCTATGTCTCCATCAGTCTGCTTTGCTTCCTATAAATTGGTTTTATTCTTAATGATACTTTTACTGGGATACTGAAGATGTTTTTTGGACATAACATTATCCTCTAAAGGAGTCATCATCCTTGAACAATGATTGTCCAGGAGAATGGGGTACCATGACTCAATTGTGTGGCATGTGTGTCATAAATGAAGGCAAGGCCATTGACAACCTCATGAGCTCTATTGATAGAATAAACACATGTATGTATAGTGGATGATGGCAGTGTTTCCAGGTAAGGGGACAGTATAAGGTAGGTAAGGCCATTAGGTAGCCCATGAGAACAAATACTCAGTCTAAGCCTCTGCATCCTAATACTGACTCCACCGTCCAAAGTCATTTGAGATCAAACTTAATACATGGTGAGAGATCTTTTAAGAGGGATAGAAATGTTCTAAAACTGGATGGTGTGGTTGTTTAACTCTTTACACTTACTAAAATTGTTAAATTTGTCCTAACAACAGATAAATTTATTGTTTATAAATTATAGTTCATTAAATCTGTTTAAAATACAAAGAACAATTGTAAAGAAAAGCATCTCCTCACCATAGCTTCCTTCGTTGCCTCATTCCTCCATTTACACTGAACCTTGATGATTCCTACTTAGATGTTAGTTTAATTCCCTGGGATGTTCATTTTCATTCTCATCCATCCAGATATTTTTATTAGTCAAAAATATTAGATTGGTTGGCCTTTCCAGTAGATTTCTCCTTCTTTAATTATGTATCAAATAATTTTCTTAATATTGCTAGACCATCTCTGGTGACCTTTTTATGTTCCAGAATGGATATAGAATTTCTTTTATAAGTTTTATTTTTGATTATTTTAATTAAGTTTGTACAGAATAATGCAATTGAATGCATAGGTTCACACTTGTGTTTTGAATTATAATTCCATTATTATAACTCCATTATTGATAACTGTATGCATTTGCTAGGGCTACCATAAAAAGTATCAGAAATTTATTTTTTCCACTTCTGGAGACTTGAAGTCCCAGATAAAAGTGTTGTCAAAATTCTGCTTTCTGAGGATCATGAAGGATGGACTTTCTCTAGGCTTCTTTCCTTGGCCGTTTTCATAGTGTGTCTTCATGCCATCTTATTTCCACGTATGTTTTGTGTACAAATTCTCTTCCTCTAAGGATACTAGTTACATACATTCTGAATTATACAGGGTTGGGACTTCAACATATGAATTTTAGAAAGAGCACATTTAGTGCATGACAGTACTTTCCTCTTTTTAAAACAAAGTTTAATCAGTGATATTGTTTCAATAACTAATAGGCTGGAATAGAGAGATGTGCCAAAAGATAGTGAAGAATCCTACTTAAGGGGAAAGCTCTACTTCTGAAGAAAAATCAATATTTTGATTATCTGCAGAAGTTTCAATACCAATATTATACTTTGCTTTTATATGTCTATTTGCCTTCTTTCTTATATTATCTCTTACAAAAAATACTAAATTGGAAGTAATCAATAAAATATATTTTAAACCTGTTATCTATTTACACATTAGCATGCATTCATATTTTAAGCCATTTTAATGATAGAAAAAAATCTTATGCCAGAGTCATGAACTCCAAAGTTGAAAGGCACTAAATGCTGCAGTGTGCATGTGACATGCCATAACTATTTTAAGTTTTAAATCTAACAGTACAATGTAGATTGACACTGAGACTGTTGGCTGTGAAAAGAACATGATCTTGTACTCAGCTTTTATTCCTTTTTGCACACTGCTGCCACTGCTGTCAGATTTTCTAACTAACTGAGATCAATGGCCTGAAGCTCTCACTGATAACCTAAGGGCATTTTCAAAGTAACGACAAAAACACAATCACAAAGAACAATCAGCTCCCCCAATTCATGCAAGAATCTGCTTTAAATAATCAAAGGCCCTCTTTTATGAGACTTTCTGTAGCTATAAACCCATTGGAAAGAGACTTTGGAATATATATGCACCAAATTTATCCATAAAGCTGGAACAGCTAATACTGCAGAGAGATAAAATTAGTGATTGTACTACTGTTTATCAACTCATCATGAGGCCTCTAATGGGGAGAAGATATCACATTTTTAACAAATCTATTTAATTTAAAATGAATAGTAGAACATATTACAAAGATAAAATACTGATGTTCAATAAGAAGAAATTGGATATTTAAGTTAATATAGGTTCCTGAATTTTTCTTATGTCTATGATAAAATCTATTAACTTTGGGTGTTCAGTTACACTTGGTGGCTGCAGTTACCACAAATTCATCAGCATTATAGCGAATCATAAAATAGAAGGCAGAAGCAGAATCAGCAGTCACTGGACTACTAGATAAAAATATGGCTTTTATACAGACTCTGGAACATTCCACATCAAGGGTTACATAATCTTTTGTGCATTAATACAAAAACACCCGTAGTCAAAAAATCCAACTTAAATAAAAATGTAATTAAGGGAAAAACCAAATAGAATTAGTTTCGGTGATTATAATGTCATAAAAAATTATTGCAAATTGTCTCATTCCTAGCTGTGTGATTAACAGTTGGATGAATTTTGTATGCAGTTTATTGTTTTACATAAAACATGAAAAATAAACCACAAAGTTTGTGGTTCATAATGAAAAGATCACATATATGTATTCTTAGATTAAGATACTCTTTCTACAATATAGTTGTAGTCTTTCTCTAGAGAGCTATTTATAATAGCACCCACTTGCTTCATTAACTTTCTTGATTTCTTCACATAATTCAAAACTAGCAACCCTTAATATGTGATTATGCTACCTTGACACTAACCTACTTTTTAAAATGATATAACATCACTACAAATGCCACCTGTAAATAGGAAAAGAAAAAAAGCATAAACTGAATGGAGCTCACCATCATATAGTGCCACATAAACTATTCAGATATAGTGTTCTTCATATTTACTCTTATACCTAAAAAAAGGTTCTGTGTGATAAAATATGGTTTTATTATGTTCTATTTTCTATTACTTAATGCAGCATTTTAGAGACATTTGCAGAATATTTTATAGAATTACAAGTAATTTTCATAATATTTCACAATGTTACTTTGGTTTTGTTATGCTTTTTGCCTAATAAGGATTAAAATCTCAGAGTGGTTAAGTACATTGCTTAATATTATATAACCAGTAAAGATAGCTTTTTTGTATCTGCTCCTTGAAGACACATCTCTTTTCAGTACTGTTCTATCTTCTCTTAGGCAAACCTTTTGTCAAAATTCATTTATAGTCACTAGGTCTACTTTTTCCAACCATATCTCAATTCTTTGTAATAAAGCTTTAACTTCAATACTTACAATGTCATTACTCTCAGGAAGGTTACTAATGACATATTTGTAGTTAAATTCAAAAATTAATAGTTTTTAAAATTAATTTTGCGTCTTTCCACATTTAACATTGTCAATGACTCCTTTCCTCTGGTTTATGTGGTCTTCAGTCCTTACATTTTTCTTAAATCTGATCACTCCCTTTTGGTCTTGCTGCTTTGTCTTCTGCCTTCTAAGGATTAGTTTATTCCAGACTGCTGCCTTTTTGTCTCTTAATTCTGCATATTCTTCGTAAGAATTATATTTTCTTTTAGGAATTCAATTTCTATGTGCTCAGCATCCCAGAGTTCAGAGTCCTCTCCTGAGTTCTATACTTTATATTTAAATTAATTTAAATTCATGGTTCTTTTATTTTGTAAGAAAACATTTCTCTTAGAGTTTCACATGTGTAAAAGACAAGTGAAAATATCGCATATGTGTGGCTCAATGTTTTTTTCAAAGACTGAACACAGATGTGTTACCACAATCCAGATCAGAAAATGGATCATTATAGCACCTCAGAACTCCTGAAGCCCTTTTCAGTGACTATCCACCAAAGCAAATTCCAATTCTCACTTTTACTACCATATATTACTATTGCCTAACAGTATATTTATATAGATAAAATCATTAGAACTTTTTTGTATATTTCTGATATTCATATGTATGATTTGTATAACAGTGGCTTATATTTATTTTTCTGTAGAATTTGGTTTTACTCATATAGTTTTAAATTAATTAAACTGTTGAAAGTCCTTTTTACTGGAGAAGGTCCATTATTTGTACATTTCCTCCAAATATTAAATTGTGTGCCTTTTGGGCAAATATCCATCCATTTCTCTTAGGATTTACCTAAGAATGAAATTGAAGGGCCATAGTGTATGTATAGGTTCACATTTAGAAGTTACTAAGAAAAGCTTTTTAAAGGAGTTGTATCAGCTTACATTTTCACCACCAATATGTGAAAGTTTTAGTCATTCCTCATCTTTGCCAACATCTGGTAAATTCTTTTTCACTTACCATTCTGGTATGTGAAGTGGTGTATATCTATGATTTAAATTTCCAATTATCTAATAAATTATAAGGTTGAGCATGTTTTCACGTGTTTACTGGATATCTGCCTTTACTCTTTTGTGGGTTATGCTAAGTTTTGAAAAACTATATTTTTCAGATAAAATAATATGCTTCTTGAATATCACTAGATTATAACTAAGCCCACTTTTTAGTATCTGTGAATGCACTGTGATATAATGACACAGAGTATATTCATCCTTTGTGCTTTTCCAACCATTTGGTGTTTCTATAGATATATTAATAATAGTAGTACTTTATATAGAACTTTTGGCATTATTTTTATTTTCATCAGAAGATTATTTTAATAATATGCAGTCAAATTCATGAGTCAGGTCAAAATTATGCTTCTTAACATTATTTAAACATTGAAACATTAGCTTTCCTCTTATAAATTTATTTATATTATACAGATAATGATATGATGTGAAACTGTTGATAAAATCTAAGTCCCTAAATTAGGTTACAGGGAAGAAAAAGTTGTCCATTCTTTTGTACTATTTTAAGTAACTTAGAAGATCTGAAAAGACCTTCATGCAAATTTTTTTTTTTGCTTCTCACACCCACTTCTTGCTATCTCTTTCACAAGATGATTAGAGACATAAACTACTTTCAGTCACCCTAATATCCAAATCAAAAGTTTGTTTTAAAAAATGCATAAGTAATACAAATAAGATAAATATAATTTGGTAACAATTTAAAAGAAAAATTGATTTCAAAGAAATTGTTGAATTTCTTTTTTTTAACTTTGTGACTTTAATCACCTCTTGTAAGAAGAGCCATTACTTACTGCCAGGCCATTACATTATATTTTAAGGTCATGTCTATGGGATATGACTTCTCATAAATAAAATAATCAAACAAAAATTATGTGAAGAGGGAATAAATAGCATAAATTGCAATGAGGTGGGGGTTTCTAAAAGGCAAAGTCAATTCAGATAAAAAATTGTTCCAAAATGCAGCATGGCACTGCTGTCATTTCTCTCACTGACCAACAAATTAGTCATTTGCAGTGGAGCAGGATGGCCAAAATAGGCACTTGTGGTAGGTTTGCAAATCCATGCTCTGCATATTGTTCCAGCATTACTAGCACTGTAAAGCCACATCTGAAAACAGCATACAATTTTTTTTTAAAATCTCAAACTCAAAATAATGTTTTATTTTCTGAGAGATTAGTCCTCCTAAGGAGAATTTCAACAGATGTTGAGCTCCAGGCTGCCCGGATTACTCACAGAACATGGAGCATTCTCCTCAGTGTCTTGAAGTTATTTGTCACTGAACTCATTTTGACAGCTGAGCTAAATCTCCTTATGGCCTTGTGGAAACACCAAGGAGAAGAAAACTCTGTCCTGCAAACTTCTTGCAACAATGGTTTGCTGCTTTTAATCACAGATTTGCTAGTGTTGCTTCATTTAATCAAAGCCTCAATGATTTGGAATCAGCATTAAGGAGTGATATATATTGACGAGCCCTTAGAAGATTTCATGGCATCCGCCCATGAGGTTGCAATCCTTTCATATTCCTGACCCACAGAAATACTAGGGATTTCTGAGAGAAACTAACAGTAGGCATTTCATAACTGTGGGGCCTCTGCATAAAGATTTTTTCATAGAGATTTACATTTTACCTTACACACATTGTAAGTGGGTATAAGAAAAGAATTAAGTCTACCCATAATCTGGGAAAACTCAGGGTCAGAGTACTGCATTAGTTTATTCTATTCTTTTAAATTATCTTTCAAAGAGAATTAGCCTTCCTCTATGTGTAATTTTTGATGTTTTCTTAAGGAAGTAATTTAATAGTATCCTGAAATTTTAAGAATATAAAAAAGGGCTAAACATTAATTCATCATACTACTATTTTTAAATAATATAAAATAATGTTTTTTATAGAATTTCTTATGAAGTTATTTCCCTGAAATGAACATAGAAGTATGCAGGTGTTTATTTTAGTCACCATTAGAAAAAACTCTTTGCATCCATAGGTAATCATGATCCATGGAGTTGTTCATTAATCATCTAGACAATGAGATAGTCTTGAATCTGCTGTACAATAGTTAATGGTTTTTCATTTAATCATTATTTTATGTAATACGTATTTACCTAAAACTCGTTATATTTCATGTATAGAACTATCCTAGGAAAGGGCTCAGTATCCTCTGTAATAGATACAAAGTAAATTTAAAAAGATTCATGAAAAAATAGTAAAGCTAATTATTATATTAAGAAAATTGTTAAAGTTCTTTGAACAGAGCCTTACATTTGATATTTAAAGACAAGAAAAGGGTTGTTTTAGATTAGTGAACACATATACAACCAGAATAAGGAGTATGATAGTTTTTACCCATGTAATTCAGAAAGTACAGTGTGAATAACATTGTAATTATAAATCAAGATAAATTTAGAGGCAAGAAAGGAAAGATAGATGAACAGAAGGAAAAAAGGAAGGAAGAAATACAGAATTCAAGGAAGGGAGAAGGGAGATCAGTTGGATGTTAGTGAAGTCCTGTATAAAAGAAAGTGTAAGAACAAAATTAGAATGATACCAATTAAAATGGAAAGAAGGATCACATTTTTATAAAACTTATGAATAAATAATTGGCATAATTAAGGGAAAAATTTTATATGTAATGTAAAACAGGTAGCTGTAAAAATCCTTTCTGAAATTTAAAAACTGAAAAAATGAGAGAACTTTAGTAAAATATTAAAAGTATGAGGAGGAGCCATTTTTGGTAAAGATGAAGAATTTCATTTTACACAAGTTGTCATTTCTTTAAAAGGGAGCATGGGAAATAGAACTTACTGTGTTCTAAAATGTTCTGCCCTTTCTTCTTCAGTGCTAAGATCCGTAAATTGTTTCTAATCAGATGGTTTTATAGGTGTAAAGAGAAAAAATAATCAAAAATTTGTAAGAAAAGTTGAACAAGACTACTTGTTAGGATGTGTTTCAGGAGTCCTGCCATTCAAAACTGTCCTTATTTGCCTAATTGCTGAATGAGATATTCTAAGAGCAAAAATAGGTGTTTCTCTTCTAATAAGCAAACTTAGTATTATTCCTCATACCGTTATTTTCATCCTGAAAGAGATTTTTATTAGCAAATATCAATCACTTTCTGTGTTCTGTCCACCTTTCAATTCAGGACTTCCATTTTAAATGTCATTGTGCTGTACTTCTTTTACTTTTATAAAGTTAATACAAATACAGTCAGTGATGCTATTTTCCATCTTCAAATATAACAACAAAACTGATGAAGAATTTTGAGATCCTATGAAAAGCAACAACTTTCTACTTAACTTAGAAATATACCAACAGAAAAAAGGAGGATTTTACAAGTTCATGGAATAAGGTTTAGAAAAGACAGTTAAAATTCAAGAGTGCAATGAGTTACAAAATTCACCTATTTATATTCGGTGAATCCAGTGGTTCCTAAGATTTATCTGTATGGTGTTCCTCATATAATTGCCAGCCATCACTCTCTGTATTTCCAATGTTTTCATGTAAATTCTGGTTATCTTCAAAAAGTCTATGCTAATTTTTGTGAAGCAATTCTTTCTTCATTTTTATGGCCTTTCTCTTTTCCCTCATAACTTACAGGTTTCATAGTCATAAACATCATTTATGTAGATTTGTGGACAGAAATTGGTTTGCATTAGAATAAAATTAATGGGTAGTGATGGAAAAGAGAAAAGAGACAATGAACATTTAAGTTTTAAAGATAATTTATTCTGAAAGATTGACGAGAACAGGAGGAGATAGTAGATCTAGGATAACTTCAGCCACAAATACAGAAGATAAATAAACCTAAAAAGCAGTGATTACATTTCATTCTTCTCACTGTTACATCTAAGCATTATTACGATCTATAATAAATTCTTACTAAACACTTGTTGTATTTAAAGATAATTTTTACTCTGAAAGAGATAGCAATTATGTATAAAACGTTTCCTCAAACCCTCACCACATATAGTCTTGTTTCATCCGAATAAGTAACAACTTCATCCTTCTAGTTTCTCATTCCAAAACATGAGTTATTCTTGACTACCAACTCTCATTTTTCCCTCAATACAATTTTAATATTTCCAAAAGTATTATTTGATATGCATCCTATTTTTCTTATTTGGATTTCATACTACATATTTATATAATTGGAATTTCTAACTTTTGTGTTTAACTAATTTTTTTTGATGTATCTGTTTTTATGATTTTGTATAGGAGACTCATTGAATTTTGTTTTTTAACATTTTAATACTTACATTTTAATATTTTTAACAACATAGAACTATAAAGAAGAGTGCTTTAAAAATCCAAGGCAAATTTGTAGAGATATTATACCAATTTCTGCAATGATTTGAGAAAATATGTCTTTATATTATGTTTTATTTACAACAGTTCACTGAAATTGCATAAATACACCACAGACTACACATTCACCACATAGTTGTTTTCTAAATGTGGTGGACAGAATTCTAAGATGCCCTATAGGATTCCTGTCCTGTGGCATATTTCCTAATTGTAGATGGGATTTGTGAATATGTTGGGATAGTCTTTCCTTTTATTCGATTATGTTATTTAAGACCCTGTAATAACACACTGAAGTAAGATCCCACTGTTGGAATTGAAGAATCCAGTTGCTATATTATGAAAATGCCCTGTGCCTAGGACCTGAGGGAGGCTTCTATGAGCTGAGAGAAGCCCTTGGCTAACAACCAGTGACAAAATAGGAACCTCAATTATACAACCACAAGGGACTGAATTCTGCCAACAACTTGAATTAGCTTCAAAGAGGACACACATACTTAGTTGAGATTGCCTCCCTGGCTAACTCCTAGATTTTGACCTGAAAAGACGCTAAGCAAAAGACCTAGCTACGCTGTGCCTGGACTCATAAAAGCAGAGGGGTAAAAAGAGTTACATTGTTTCCAGTTGCTAAAATTGTGTTAACAAGTTACACAACAATATAAAATGAATCATGCAACACTTTATATTTTGTTGCTATGTTAAGTAGTGTTTGATTTTTATTACACGTTGCACTTATTTTTTTGTCTTTTAGATTTTTTCCTTTTTATAGAGAACGGGGTCTCGCTATATCCCCCAGGCAGGTCTCAAACTCCTGGGCTCAAGCTACCCTCCCACCTCTGCCTCCCTAATAGCTGGATTACAGGCATGAGCCACGGTGCCCTGCTACATTTTAATGCAACTTTAATGTAATTTTTTTTAAACTTCTTTCAATCAATTTGGCAGAGATTCGGACCAATGTGTATTTAAGCCAGGTCATAGACAAGGCTGACAGTCAATGGGTACACATCACAGTTCCACTCTTTTTTTGACCAGCATTCATTCTGCTTGGTTTATGCATCCATATGAATTGGTTCATACCTATACTTTATTGTTTGTAAAGCATCTTGGATAACTCCTAGTCACAGGAATGTGAGTGTAATATAAAAATTGTGAATACAAACAAAAAATAAGCAGCACAAATTGTATTTTGACCAGTGTATTTGTTTAAGGAGATTTATATTATGTAGCACTTTACTCCTAAGTATGATTCATTCCATATCCCAATATATTTAGAAATGTCAATGTTAGGATTGAAAGATTTGTCTTAATTAGAGAACAACTTCAATAAGTTGCTATTAACAAGAGAACTACTAAATACATTTCCAAAAATATAATAATAATTACAAAATGTACCTAGAAGTTACCTTTTACTAGGCAATCAGTCTACAGTTTTAAAGTACTTAAAATAAAAAAATGGAACATTTATCTTTGACAGCCTACAATATGAAAGTAGAATCTTGAAACTCATGTCATTCAAACACAAACTGCATATGTTCTGGAAAGCAAGAAGCACTGCTCCTAGATCATAGGAATAAATGGCATGATTTTCAAGATGCTATACAGTGGAATGTAAAGAATTATAGTTCTTATGCTACTTTTGATCAAAGAACACATTAAAACATAAATATTGCTCAGGGAATGTTTCAAAAATTGCTCAACATCACCTAATTGGAAAATGAATTGCATCCTTTCCATTCTCACTCAGTCTTGGAATAACAATTGATTCCTGGAAATATTGAAGTCCAGATCAGAAATGATATGCAGGGGCACCCTAGGAGAAGTGGATTCTGTTAGGATTGAACATTAAGTTTACAGTATTTATTTCACTTAACATCTAATTCAATTTATTTTACTTATTTGAATTTTATATTGATCTTAAAATGAAGATAGAGCCCACAAAAAAATTATTTAAGTGGGATCCTGACAGATACAATATGAACTTTTTAAAAAATATAAGACATTCTCTCTATATATATCTCACTCCTTCCTCTATTTATGTCCTCAATATTATTAATATAGACTAAGAAAAGAAAAAGAAGTATATTAAATTTTACTTTGAGAGTGCTTGATAAAAATTAAGAAAAACTCCAAAATTTATATTTTATTGAAATAGATTGAAGGAAACTACATTTTCTAAAAATGCCCATTAAAATTTTTGTTGTTTGGTTTGACAGACACTATGTGTTTGTAAAAATAGTGGGGAGAAGCCTCACAAATTTGTGTTTTTGAAAGCATAGCACACAATAGAACTTTAAGACAGTTCTCCATGCTTTGGAAATTTATAATTTATTTGTTCTACATTTCCAAAAAGGAAAAAAATATCTAAATTTAAGATAAAAATTGTATATCTTTAAATACACAATTTTTTACTTCCTACTGTGTTTTTATTGGGTTTGGTGTATTTATTTTGTCTTTGAATCCAGTTAGTATAAATATGTTATTCAGAAACTTCTTTGTAAGTTTTCTGTCTGTTACCATATCTGAGCATAAATTCATCAAGAAAAGATAGTGTCATACTAATAAATCCTAGGGTTACCAATTGCATTCTTCTTCAGAGTTTTCAGTGCAGAGTTCAGTTTCTCATGAGATATTTCTATAATGCAGAGAATTATAATAATTGATTTTTTGAAAAAATAAAGTCAATAATAAAGGACAAATTAATAGAAAAGTTGTTTTCTGTTTCACAGACAGTATGAAGTCCGTGTTTGTCCCAAAGTTTTTATCCAAATTTCCATAATATAATAAAAATAACAAATTTCTCAGAAATTTAAGGCAGAACCCATAGTAATTTATTAAAAATTAGAACTTTATTGGGTTACCGCATTATACCTTTAAAATGTGAACTTTATATTATCAAATATATATTTTTAAAGAAAATTATTATCAAATATATATTTTTAAAGAAACAGTGATGCTTTAAGAAGACGTTTTACATTTTCCCTGGGTTTCTGTGTCCTGATACATTATTATGTAATTAAATAAATAAAATATATATTATATCTCTCTCTCTTAAGTTTCACAAGCAAATAAATTTTTGTGAGATTGTAGCAATGCACCAATATATTATACCAATCCTATTATAATTACAACTTTGTTGGCAATGCAGTACAGCAAAAGTCATCCGTTATTTTCTAATAAAATTTTTCACATTGCTCTTAATATGATTCAGACATTGTTATAAATATATTGTATACATCTATCCATTTAATCATCACAATAGCACTATGTTAGCTATGATAATCTTCATTCTGCAAATGAAGAAACTGAGAAACAATATCCCAAGGGCACACAGCTAGTCTTATCAGAACCAGAATTAGGATCCTGGACATTCCTCTCAAGAGTCTGTGCTCTCAAACATTATGCTAGACTGCTATTTTGGGGCTGTCACATTTTAACTCTGACATTTTAGGCAAGTTACTGTAAGTTTCCTCTGTCATTTTTC
This sequence comes from Cheracebus regulus, assembly GCA_963574635.1. NCBI lineage: Eukaryota > Metazoa > Chordata > Mammalia > Primates > Pitheciidae > Cheracebus > Cheracebus regulus. The sequence goes on along the minus strand of CAUYQU010003557.1, from coordinate 53,454 downwards.
TTTCTGAATCTGTAAAATAGGGCACTAATGGCTTCCTTTTGGTGCTATTCAGAAGATTGTCATATGTGTGTGTATCAAGATTAAGATGAGTATGATAAAGTTAAAAAGTGCCTCATACACTGTGACTACTACATTTTTGTCTTTGATTTTACTGCTAGCAAAATAAGTTTTCTTAAAAAATAAAGAGTTGTTGACTTTATTTCTTAAAAAATAAAGAGTTCCATGATTCTATTCATACACATCCTTATTATGTTTCTTTCTTTAAAATGTCAAGATATACTTATGATGCAAATGTTCAAACTTTGAAGCCTTTCACTTGACTAATTAAAAACATAAAAGTGGCATTTCTAACGCAATTGGAGAATGGAAACATAAAATAATGCATAATTATGTAGGTCTCTATCTGAAGACTTTAGAGGCTACCTTCTGAAAACAAGTTTAAAATGATTTTCATAGTTAAAGGCTTCTGAAAAAAGAACTATTGTTTAGAAAACTTATTTTCCATAAGCATAGTTTTACCACAAAAACATTAAGAGAAGCAAATGTTAAGTATTATTTGCAGAATTACAGATAAATACACATCTTGAAATAAGAGGCTTATTGCATTGTAGATAGAGCCACAAAGATACAATTTGACCAGGCATTTTCAGTCAATCCTGATTCAATAATAACATTTTTAGTGCCACCTTTCTTAATTTTGAAAACTAATACCATAAATTTGGATCTTTATCTGAGGAAGATGCACCACATTATTTGCTTTGTTAAATATTATGCCTGGTAAAATGTGAAACATTTAAACTGCTTTATTGGGTATTTGTATGAAAAACTAGGAAACCACAGATTGTATGGTTATTTTGAACTGAAGTAGAGGTTTCAAAATTGTCTCTTGATTTTTTTTTTTAAATCAACACACATGCCCTTATTTCTCTTCTTAACAGTACTAAATTTTCAAACTGTAGGGTTCAGGTAGAATTGACTCTCCCATCCCCAAATCCAGGATGGATTCTGAATAGGTTGCCCATAATGATTTGTTGAATTTGACAAATGACCTAAGTTATTCCAAGTTGAATGCATATTATTTACCAGAAATATGATTAAATACATTAGCTTTTTCCAACTAATTCAGAAACATAAAATATGAGGCTGAGATCTATTTCATTCTTAAAACTTCCAAGAAGCCCCTCCTGGATTTGGAAGTGAGGTCAATATTACATGACAGGAAGATATTAGAGAGAGAGAGAGAAAGAGAGAACAATTTATAATAAAATATGAGTAATCCTTTTGCATTCTGGATCAAGCTCTAACTGATCCTAAAGTATCCCTGGAGTCTCAAATTTATGAATTAGTATAGTGTATTTAAAACAGTGTGAGTTAGGTTTATAACAATAATGTACATTAAAATAACTGTTAAACATTCTGTATTTTTTTCTCCTGTGTAAAGAACTGACTTATAAGAAATGACCTTCAACATAGTCCTTGATAAAGCTGTTGAGTTTTGGAGGATTATAGTAATGGGCTATAAATTCAATTACTTGACAAATATTTTGTTTCCCCCAAATTTAATTTGATCCCCTGTCTATTATCATTAGAACCACCAATAGTAAATAAAAACAGTGAGATGCCTCTTTTACAATTTTGATCATTGTGAAAGGACTGATAGGGCAGAACAAAAATGATACTGCTAGTGCTCTCATAATATGCTTTATGTAGATACATTGTTAAAAATAGTGTGTAGGCTTATGAGTGTTCGTAGCACTGTATATCAATGATGAAACAGGGAGAACATTTTTCAAACAGGCTGGGGAATGTTAGGATAATATTAAATATTATTTAATTATTCCAAAACAGATTTTACCCTGAATTCCAAGCTTTCCTTGATATAGTGTAGACTTCTCATGTAAGTTATTCTTCAATTAGGTCCTATTTCCCTTCACTTACCATAACCTAGTAGCATTTCTTGAGAAATCCCCAGTTACTGGTAAAATTAAGAGTTTTTACCCATAACAAAAGGTGAGACAAGACAATTGGGTGTTAGAGAAAATAAAATTGTTCGCTTGGACTTCAGGACACCTGCCTGCTGCTTAGAATCTGATCAAGTTGGCTTGATGACTTTTATCCAAACCTTTAGGCCTTAGCCCTATAATTTTATTCTCTAGAGCACTAGAATAGTCTAAGGTACATTCAGGCTCAAAATTCTGTGATCTGAGAGTGTATCAAGAGGTGCTTTCTTCGGCTCAGGTTTTAGTTTTGGACTTGCTGATTTTCTGCCTGTTAGAATATTTTTCATGCTAGTTTAAAGGATTCACAGTTCTCAGAAAAAGTGAGATCCTCAATAGATTCACAGAAATCACAGGGCTGTTCATTTAGAGCACTAATGCATGACATTCGCTGGTAGAAAAACTCAATCCCAGAAATAAAGAACACTTATGGCACTTTCTCAGCTTATTTGGATTAAATTGCTCAGCCATAATCTGTTTTTCCAAGCATTATTTTCTGTTGGACTGAATGCCAGATTCAGGATATATAAAGGAATTACCTAAACTAAACACCAAGAATATTAAGAACAAAAACAAAAGCAAAAAAAAAAAAAGAAAGAAAGAAAGAAAAAAAGACAAATAATTAATTTACTTTCTATATTCTCATTACATTATTTTCACTCATCTATGTATGTACCTGAATGTAAAAGTATAAGCATGCTTTTATTTAAAAGAAGATGAAAATGCTAAGTCATGAGCCAGACACTTTATTAAACACAATGTATATACTATCTAAATCACATGGATTCAGGATGCAAGTTTGTTAGTATCTTCATTGTATCAGTGAAGAATTATTGAGTGTCCAATGTGGTTAGGGTCACTGAGCTTGTTAGTGGAAGAACATTGTCCAAGCAAAGCTATATTCATCCCCAAAGCTCATGTTCTCGCTACAATATCTAGCTGTCCTAGGGGTAAAATGCGATGTTAATGAATCCAATGACAGCAAGATATGTTCTTCCTGATATTTGCTTCATACTTTGTGATAACTAATCTGCATTGTAAACAGGACTGGGATTTCATTCAGCAGGATTGGGGATATAGAATCAGAGTCACGTAGATATTATTTCAAGGGAGGTCAATAGAATACCTCAAGTTCTATGCTCCTTTGTTACTTGAAAATATTGTTCTTATATTTCATTTTTCTTGTCACAAAAAGGAGATGCTTTTTGACTAGGAATATTAGAGCAGCTTGCAATACTGGAGTTTAGGTAAAAATTAATTCAGGAGTTAATAATTCACAGATTTTTGTACAGAGGTGATTATATATATGCACACTTAAAATCTCTGTGAATACTTGTGCTATACATTTGGAAAATTAAGATATAATTGTAATCAATAGGGAACTAATCAGTAAAAGTCAAAATGTAGTGGCCATTTATGTTGTTGGAATTTATATATTTTTGCAGTAACTGACGGGCCAAACTGTGATCTTTGCATATTAAATTACTCGTAGAACGTTTAAAATGCTAACCTAAGGAAATGCTTTATTTATAAGTACAATCACAACCACTTGTTGATTTTCCAGCTTTTCAGACGGGTTACAGCATGTTATTAAATGTTGTTATTTGAACTTTACTTAAATTTTGTATGATTAATAAAAATAATTTGTTCAGAGGTTTATTCTAAACTATTCTATTCTAGGGAGAAAATGTTCCATAAGTTCTAAAAATACAATCCAAATACTTTTTTACTCTCATTTTTATTAGCCTTTGTGTAGTCTGAAATCTAATTCAATTTGACCTTCAGGCTCATAAACTTCTTTTGATCATCTTTATCATTACATTTTTTTGAAGTTTATTATGGTAATTTAGAATTAAGCTTTGATTACAGAGTAGGTGGTGTATGTAGTTATCATTTTAGTGTGTGAAGAAAAACGACTTTTTTTGTGTGTATTTTCAAGATGACCTAGAAAATTATACCTATCAAGTCAATTAAAGAAAATGTATTATTCAAGTTATAAAATGTACTTTAAAATAATTTTCACTATATTAGTAGTTTAATTTTTACCATTAAAGTAATACCATTTTCATCATTAAATATATAATAAATCAATTTTCTTTTTCTATTTCTCACTATCATTAATAAATGTGTTGACATAATTGTTTAGAAATTAAGTAAAATTAGCAAAATAACGACCAATACTAACAATGTTGTATGGTGTATTTCAAATAGAACAATTACATGTCAATAATCTCCAAATGAACATAGCTTAAAATTTTGTATCTCCTTTACTCCTAAACACACAATTGAAAAATAGAAGAAAATGTTTGTTTTTTTGAGACATGGTCTTGCTGTCACACAGGCTAAAATGTAGTGGCATGATCATAGCTTATTGCAACTTTGAACTCCCGAGCTCAAGCCATCCTCCTTCCTTGGCCTCTCAAAGTGCTGGGATTAAAGATATGAGGCACTGCACATAGACAGGATAATGTATTATCATGAAAACCTACTTCATTGAGGGTCAGAAATTATAATTGTAGTCCTTTTCATTACTTGAAGACTTTTGGAAAATAATCACAAACCTTTCCCGTGTTTATATTTTTTCATCTATAAAATGCAGAATCTACAAAACCTGGTGACACCAATTGTTACTTAAGTGGATTATATATAATTTTCTGTCTATGCACTATAAATTGGTACTCAGTTAAACTTTGTTACTGGCATTGTCCAGCAGAGAAATAAAAAGTTACAACTAGAGCCAACATGTTCAATAGATGTTTAGTTTATTGGAGGTTTACTGTGGATTATTAGGGTAAATAACTCATTTTATAATTTTCCAATACAAAAATATATTTGTTAAAATGACAATAAAGTTCTATAGATTTGAAGGCAACTCAGTGGAAACCAACATATATGTGAAGGTTGAGGAGAGTAAAAAACTGATTCAGTTGGCATAAATTTAGATGACATTTTACTATCATAGTCCAAATATATGACTGCTACTTGATATTATTACAATGTTTGAAAAACAAGATAATTGAGACTCATATAACTTATTACATTTATTTCATATCTTCTCAGAAACTGTTCTATAGCAGACAATTTGCAACATATCTTGTTTAGAAAATAAAAACTACCAAATAGAGCTCCTTCATCTTTCTATAAAAAAATACAAATCCCCATGTTTCTTGACCCACCTTCTTTTCTTTTCTTTTTTTTAACAGAGAAAGTTCCTCTCTTTCTATCAAAGTCTCTCTTTTATCTGTTTTGAGTTATTTCACATTTATCTCACAGTTTTTACTTAACAATCAGCATTTATATCTTCATTCTTTCTTTCCATGAACATATAGCCTCAGTCCAATAACTCCTATATTAAAAAAATTCCTGTTCTGACTTCAAGTCTCTTTCAACTATTGTAGTATTTATCTTCTCTTATAAATAAAAGCTTAGAAAACATTGTCTTTATATTTTCTTTTACCTTTGTCATCCTTTATGCTGTTCTTATCCAATTTATTCTAACATAACTTCCCTTCTTAACATTCCAGTCTACTCTTGTCAATGTTAACTATAAATGTGTGAAAATCCTGGAATTGTCTCATTCTTTATCATTCTTGACATTTTATCGCTACTCCAAAGCTGTGCTATAATTTTTTTAATTCTTTCTTTCCTTCTCTTCTGACACCACAGTTACTGTTTTTTTTTTCTCCAAGCTGTCTACTAGATTCCTCCTTTTGATCCAAACTATAACTACTGAAATTCTTCAGATTCTGTCATAAGTCTTCTGATTTCTCTATAATTATGACATTTAAGTCTTTCTCATTTAATTATGACATTTTTTCCATAGATTTAAAATCATATAAAGAGTTTCATACTTGTCTATTGTATTCTTATGCTCATACTCAAATCCCGACTGTTCATGTGACATTGACACTTTGATGTCATAGAAATATGACATAACTAACTCACTCTCATTGTTTTCTTTCCTTATTGTGTCTATCTCTGTTTTCTCGACCTCCTCAACCTTATTACATGTCATTTTTTCCTTTACCCACTCTGACTGAGTCACTCAGATTTTGCACAATATGATCTCTCTTCCTGAAATTGTAAACTCACAATTCATTTCATGGCTGGGTCTTTCTTATTTTTTGTTCTCAGCTTAAACATTTTTCCCTGGAGAATTTCCTGAAGCATCTAATGTAAGGCAAGTTTCTCCCATTATTTTCATTCCTAAAGTCCACCTGCATTCTTCATTACAAAGTATAGTAAATATCCCCAGTATGATTTAATCGATTGTCTGTATTTCCTATAAAGCACTAAATTCCTTCAGATCAAATGCCATTAGCCTTTTCATTGTTATATACTTGGTACCTAGGATGACATAATGAATAACTTAATGAATAAACCAGAATTTCTATTCAAAGTTTTCTGAGTCCAAAAACTATAGGTTTCCACTATACTAGATCACTTTCTGATCCCTGAGCACATTAACAGCAATGTCAAATATCACGACTTTTTACGATGACCCCAAAACAAAACAAGTTTTAAACAGAATTTGACACGTAAAGAACTCATATGCAATTAGCTATGTAGTGTCCCAGGGTCTGCAATTAAAATGTTAGCTTTTATAAGATCAGAATACAAAAACAGTTCATGTAAACAAAATTTTCCAGTCTTGTAAAATTGTTTCTAGATGTAACTGAAGGAAACAAATCAATCTCATTTATCTCTTAGTACAGTGTGGAAAATAAATAAATATTTGCTTTCGTGTTAACAACTTACCTAAACAGGTAGTAAAACCTGATTTAAAAGTTAAGTTTTCTGCATGGAGAAAATTAATTGTAGCATGTTTCTGACTTCAAGGCACATGCTGACCTATCTTATATTCAGTTTTTAATAAGAACTGAAAATGAGAATGGGTAATTTAATCATGCTTAAAGGAGTCTGCTTCCATTGTTAGACAAAGGAGTTCTAACTGTTGGTAACCATGAAAAATCCAAAAGCACAAAAAAGGTTTGTGCAGAAAGACTTTGAAGCTCAGTGAAAGGTAAACATTAATTTATAGATCACTCTCAATAGTTCTCAGCATGCGTCTTCTAGTAGACCTAGACATTTCCAACTTTCCATTAGTGCCCTCAAAAAAAAACCCACACAAATAAATAAGAAACAATTAAATATTACCTTACCTTCACCTCCATTAAATCAAAACAGTAGCATTTAAACTCCACCTCTTTTTCTGCCAGATTTCTGGCAAAAAGAAGTATAGGCACTTTGTTCTTTACTTCGTTGTAGTATAAATGTGACCTGTTTGTGAGTCTCCATTTACTGGAAACTGTGAGAAATTATGTATGACTGTATTTCAACTGAAGTAATGGTAAATTTTGACTTAGAGGCATCAGTGTAAAACACTACATTTGAATTGCCATCTTTTAAAAATTATCTGTTCTTGAATATTTTAAATGTAGTTGTAAGGGAGCTTACTTAGTGACTCACAGATTATAAAGTTCTTAATTCCTATTCACTTATTACCTGTCATATTGATGTATCTATTTACCATGCATTCATTATAGTAATCCATTTAACAAACACAGACAGAACATCTAAACACAATACAATGATCTATGTTTCTTCCACAATTAATGCAATGTGTTTAGTTAGACGTGGAAAAGTCTTATGGGTGGGACTGTGCTCAGGACAATGAAAGGACTTCAGTGAGGAAATAATCTTTTAGCAGAGTTAGAAAGAAAAAAATTAATAAATTAGGATGTTTTTCTTAAACTTAACTACATGTATGTTTCTTTTTTTAAAAAAATCTGTATATCATTAATATTTTCTTTATCATTTAACAGTTGAGGTCTCCAGTTATGTGCTATAGGTACTTAATGAATTATGAGTGCACAAAATACACTTGAGGATACATTTCTTATCTAAGTTTAATACATAATAAGTCAATGGGTTTATCTCTACTCATAATTGTGTTTGATCTTCATCAGTATTGAAAAGCCTTTATGAGTTAAGAAAAAGTTTTCGTTTGAATTTTATTAGACTTTGTCTCTGATTGTATAATAATGAAATAGCTGAGTTGAGAGTATTAAAACCAATATGTACTTGTAGTTGCCCCTACACACAATTGTCCCCTCCCCCATCAAAAAAAATCTCTCATGAAAAAGGCTTCCAAAGTCAGTAGAAAGAGTTTTGAGGAAATGGTTTTGAACTATTGTAATGGTACATAATTTTGTGCTCCTTTTAAAAATAATTTGGCAAATTCAATGACTTATAAATGAGTTGAATGTATATCTTTCTAACTCTCAATTCCACTGTAAAATAAACACAGAAAACATTTGCCTTATAAGACAAAAATAACATTGTAAAAATCTAGACCTACAGTGGCTCCAATGAAAACCTGCCCTTCTCTCTAATCAGTATCAGAAAAAAATGAACTTCTTCAAAGTAGAAAATAACAAAAAATATCTTCTAGAAAATATTTTCCAAGTAATATTTGGAATTTATCAATGGGCAAATTTAATTGGTTTGCAAATATCCATTTTATAAATATTTTATCTTGGAATGTTTTTGAAAATGATTTAAGACAATATTATTATGAGTATAGGTCATTTTGCATAAATATTCCATATAGGCCAAACATTTTTAGGCTAAAATAATCTGATCTATTTTGGTAGAGAAATTTGTGATTTCTATCAACCATTTACCTATCTCACTCTCTTCATAGGTAATAATTTGGCTGATTTACAGGGATATAAGCCAAGTATCTAGAAGATAGCTTGGCTAAATTGTTCAATATTATTTTTAAAAATGAAAAAAATTATCTCCTAAATTTAAGGATTATTAATTTAAATAAAAGTATTTATATTTTACCATCTTTTATCTAAACTTCGAATTATCATAGATAAAAGGAAATTGAATGACTTGTCCCAAACACTTAAATGAAAGAGTGCTTTAGAAAAAATAATGCTTACTAAAAATTACCTGAAAAAATATAGTTCACTGAATTCTCTGGAAATTCTATACTATATGCAGGGATAAATCAATTTTAAAGAGCCACATACTGAGATTTCATCACTTGTCTTGTTCTCCATCCTCTACTCACACCTGGGAATTACTCTTCATTGATTTTCTCTATGTAATTCACTGTTGCATTTATTTGAATAATATAGTTTAGAAACTTGTCATGATACACCATGCCTCTTTTAATACCCACAAAAAAGGTACACTTAAAAATCTGAGTTCCCCTAAATTGTTCTGGTTTATATTTTCTGTGCTTGAATCTTTTAAATGAACACATGTTGAGTACTAAAATAATAGTAAAATTGATAAAATATGCTTGTTATATCTGTATATTTGTGTATTATCTTAACCCTATTGTTACCTACACAATGGGTGGTTTCGATCACTTGGCAGGTGGCAGTTTAATGACCACAGCCAGTGAAAATTTAAAAAGGGTATTTTGTTACCTTCAAGAGGTAAGGAGTATACCGAAGATAGTCCCCAAAGGAGTTCCTCTTCAAACCATAGAAAAAGCAAGGCTTTTTTTGGGCTTGTTAGCTGAGTCCTTGTTTGGAGAGGAAAAGAAAAGGCATCCCAAGTTCAGTCACTGGTCATGCTTCTACATACATCCAATATATAGAAAATAATGAATAACTTCCTCCCTAGGCAGGAATTTTAGCATGGTAATGAGGGAGGTGTGTTGAAGTTCATCTTCAACTGAGGCATCTCTGGATGCTACTGATTTCTGTTTTTCTGAGCCTGAGCTTCTTCCAGGAACTTTTTGAAATCATAAGAACTCAAGGTACAACAATTACAAGTAGGTGTCTTTTCACAGTGCATACCCAAAAACTCACAGACCCTGGGTTATATTGTCTTCCTTTTATAATTTTATTATTTTCATACATCATCCTTATTTTTCTTATTCTATCATTTCCTACTGTATACTGTTGCCAATTATTAAAAATCTCTTTTAAATAAATCAGAGTAGACAGGAAGAAAAATGGAAGAAAGGAAATGTTTAAATAAGACCTAACAGCCAGAGAGAACACAGACATTCCAAACAATCAGGAACAACATTAAATCACTGGGGACCTGATCAGAAGGAATAATTTGAAGCAGCTCATGGCCACTCTTTCCTGTTACGAGAGCTAACAGAGATCTGAAAATACATGACGTCAATTCTAAGATGATCCAGTCCTTGAAACTGCAAGATTAAGGAAACATGGGTCCCTTCACTAGCATGATCAGGGGCCAGTGATATCTTATCATAGCCACAAGACATGGCAGTACATTGGTTCCAGATCTATCATGCCAGATCAGCATTCACGTGTGCTGAGATCACTAACCCCTTCCCTGGTATGATCATCTTTCCAAAAACAGTCTTTTGCTTCTTGACTGGCTGCTTCAATGGCTTCTCAATATCATTTAGTGTGATAGAACACTCTTTCCATCTTGAAACACATCTTTTCTAGATGTAACAAGATGCTTTTTACTGTAACACAAACAAAATTAATAGTGGATTAAACAATGAGGCTATTTATTTTCCTGATAATAAAATGACATCTGAAAAGTTTCTGAGATTCATTCATTGATTCAATAATCAAGTACCTGGTGTGATCTATATTTCAACTCTTCCAGCCTCAGTGTGTTACGGCATCTTTCCTCACATTTGTAAGATGGCTTATGACAATAGCAAATTGCACGTACCCCGTTGGCAACATCTAAAGGGAGAAAGAAGCAAGCCTCCCTCTTCCTTTCCTCCATCCAATTACATTCTAAAGAGGGTACAGGTACAGTTTATGCTACTTGAAAAGGAAACATTTTATTATTTTTTGAGGACTGTTCTACATATTCTAGGTTAAATTATGTAATACTTAGGCCAATATATAAATCATGCAAATTGTATTTACCTTTCTAGCTTAAGGCTTAAATAATAATTTAAAAAATCCTGTTTATCCTATATTCTAAATTTACAAGAGGTAGGGAGCCACTCAGAATTCAAAAGTCCTGATAAATCTTAGTTTATCTGTTAACCAATACTCAAAAAATAAAAGTCAATTTAAATACAAAAATAAGTCTAAAAGTGAAATATTTCTAATGTAAACTGATTCACTATCAAATGGTCCACTGCATGAAATAAGGATCTGCTGAACTCTTGATGCCTTTCTTGGAAAAACAAAATAAAATTCCTGCAATGTTTAGGATCTTGAAGCAGAAGGCAAATTCTTAAATGTCACCGTAATTTTATTTTGTTCTTAAAATCTGGTGCTCACTAGCCCTAAAGTCTCTTGCTCTTATCATAGCCCATTTTTGTTATTTTAATCCCCTGAAATAACATGAGAACCCTCAAGTTTAACATGAATGTTCCAACCAAGTTGAATGACTTTTCTTCTTTATAATGCAAGGCTTTGAGCCAAGGCTGAACTAGAGGACAGAAGAAGGAAATTAAAATACCAGAGCCCAGCAAAATTCAAGCTCAATGCTGTACCACCAAGCTTTGTCTATTTTGAACAGAATACCATTTAGCTTTATTTCTTGGCTAAGCTTATATCTACTTGCTTAAAATCATGGATGATCCATTAGTCACGTATATGTTCTTGCTATTTTGTCAAAATTGATATTGATATGGCATTATGTATTATTTACTTTCTGGGGATATATGAAAATATTCACTAACTATAATTTGTAAGTCTCAAATCAGTTTCCCTCGTCCTAAAATAACAAGGAATCATTAAGAAAAAGAAGTGAAACATATGGTCTAGCAATTCAGGCACCTTCCTCTCTGTAAGGGGCTGGCTGTTTAAGAGATGCAGCTGCTTTTGAAGTTTGAAGTTCCTGCATGAGTCCACTGCAAGGATGCTCCCTTCAGCCTGCCAGGCTGTACCAGATGTCAGTCAAGTCTCCTGAGAAAAAGATTTGGCCAGTTTCTTCAGCCCTTGAATTGTCAGCCAGCTGTGTGCTGTGGCCACAGCCAGCTCTGTAACTCTATTGGCTGACGGATGCACAGAAGGCACCTCAGACATATGCACATACTTATCCTAGGGAGAAATATGGTTGCCAGCTCCTCTGTAGTCTATTCCCTAATGAACTCAGCTGGAACTTGCTTTGAACATTTTTTGGCTCTCTTTTGCTCATCTAGCTTAAGACTTAATATGTGAATTCAGCTTTTAAAACCAGTTACCTGTAACTTTCCCCTGGTATCACCGTAGTTTGAATTTGAATTGCAGATAAATAGCAGACAGTTACAGAAGATGATGGGATAGTGAAGAATTATTAAGTGAGTAGTGTTCCTTAGATATAGTCCTTCACCAGGTATGGAAGAAAATTATTTGATAAAAGAGGTCCAGGCTGCAGGGAGCTGTGTTCATGCCACTGCACTCCAGCCCGGATGACAAAGTGAGATCCTGTGTCAAAAATAAATAAATAAATGTAAAAACCATGAGTGATTCACTTTTTTTCCTTAAGTGGCTATTTTTGACTTTTTTTCTTTTTGTTCTATTCCCTAAAATCCTGTTAAAACAACTTTTTTCCAATGCCCCTTCAGGAAATTTTATTGTAAGTATAATGAATATTTGTTTATGTACTGTATGTATTAATATATCTATAATCTATGAGCAAAAAGAACAAATATAATAATCTTTAATTCAATTCATAGTTAAGAGTGACTAGAAAATTAAAGTGGAGACATTATAACAAATGCCTCAGGAATAAAAAGGATTATAAGGGACTATTATGAACAATTATGTGCCAACAAATTGGACAACATAGAAGAAATAGATATATTCCAGAAAAATGTAACCTACCAAGATTAAATCAAGAATAAATACAAAGCCTGAATGAACCAATAACAAATAAAGAGATTAAAGAAGTAATTAAAACCCTCCCAACAAAGACAAGCCCAGGGCCAGATGGCTTCACAGCTGAATTCTACTAAACATTCAAAGAAAGTTATTACCAATACTTCTTAAGCTCTTCCAAAAACAAAGCCAGATGAAATACTTCCAAACACATTTAATGAGGCCAACATCACCTAAATCTGTAAGGCAAAGACATTGCAAGAAGATAAAACTGTAAGCCAATAGCTCTGATAAACATCCATTGTGAAAATCCTGAATGAAGTATTAGCAAACTGAATTTGAAAACACATAAAAAAGATTATACATTATTACCATGTGGAATTTACACCTGGTAAGCAAGGCAGGTTTACCATCCAAACCAATCAATGTGATACATCACATAAATCAAATGAAAGATTAGAAACTACATGATCATCTCAATTGATGCAGAAAAAGCCTTTGGCAAAGTTCAGCCCTTTTCTTGATTAAAAAAGACTCTTAACCATTTTGGCATAGGAGAAAATTTCCTTAACAGAATAAAGTACATTTATGAATAACCTACAGTTAACAACATAATCAATGAGAACCACTGAAAGTTTTCTTACTAAGTTCCCATATAAGGCAGAGAATCCTAGTCTCACCACTTCCATCAACATAGTACTGGAAGGATTAGCCAGGGAAATTAGACAATAAAAGGAAATAAATGGCATCCAAATCAGAAAAAAAGAAATAATATTATTTCTATTTGTGAATAGCATAATCTCCTTTGTAAAAATTCTCAAAGATTTAACAAAAACTTGTTAAAACCAATAAACAAATTCAGCAAAGTTGCAGGTTACAAAACCAACATGCAAAATTCAGTAGCATTTCTATGCACAAAAATGACTTAGCTGAAAAAGAAATCTAAAAAAATCATTTATAAATGACATAAAAACACCAACAAATAAATTTAACCAAGGAGGTAAATATTTGTACATTGTAAACTATAAAACTTTAATGACAGAATTGAAGAAAATAAATAAATGGAAAGGCATCCTGTGTTTATGAATGGGAATAATAAATATTATTAAAATGTCCATAAATAGTCATACAGATTTATGGAATCCTATAAAGTTGCAATGACATTCCTTACAAAAATAGAAGAAATAACCTTCAAATTTATAGGGAACCACACCAAAAAAGAAAACTTGAGCAGCCAAAAAAAAGTAAAACGAAGTTGGAAGCATCACATTACTTGATGTAAAATTGTATTACAAAGTGATAGTAATCACAACGGTATAATACTGCATAAAAACAGATGTATAGACCAATGGAAATAAATAGAGAATGAAAAAATAAATTCAAACATATATGGCCAACTAATTTTTATCAGGACCACCAAGAGAACACAAAGGGGAATAGTTAGTCTCTTCAATGAACGATGCTTCTAAAACTGGATTTCCACATGCAAAACAACAAAATTGGACCTTTATCTTAAACCACACGCAAAGATCAACTGAAAATGGATAAAAGAGCTAGATGTAAGACTTGACATCATAAGACTTCTAGAAGATAACTTAGGAGAAAACTCTGTGACATTGGCTTTGGCATTGATTTATTGAAAATCACATCAAAATCTCAGGCTACGAAAGCAAAATTAAATAAATAGGACTACATCAAATTAAAAAGCTTCTATACAGTAAAGGAAGCAGCCAACAAAATAAAAAGTTAACCTATGGACAGAAGAGAAACAATTGTAAATCTTATATCTGATAAAAGGTTAATATCCAAAATGTGTGTGTGTATATGTGTGTATATATATATATACTTACAGCTCAATAGCAGAAAAACAAATAACCCAGTTAAAAAACAGGCAAAGAAACTGAACAGACATTTCTTCAAATAAGACATACAAATGGCCAATAGGTATAAGTAAAGGCGCTCAAAAATCACTAATCATAAGGGAAATGTAAATTAAAACCAATGTGAACTATCACCACACACCCATAAAGATGAGTGTTGGTGAGGTTGCAGAGAGAAGGGAACCCTAGTGCACTGTTGGTGGGGAGGTAGATTGATACAGCCATTATGAAAAACAGAATGGAAATTCCTAAATAAGTTAAAAATGCAATAGCATATGACCCAGCAGTCCCTCTTTCGGGTATATAATAAAAAGAATTGGAATCACCTCCTTCTAAAAATATCTGCCCTCCTGCCGGGCGCATCCCAGAACTTTGGGAGGCTGATGGGGGCAGATCACGAGGTCAGGAGATCGAGACCAGGCTAGCTAACACGGTGAAACTCCGTCTTTACTAAAAATACAAAAAAATTAGTGGGGAGTGGTGGCACGCACCTGTAGTCCAAGCTACTCGGGAGGCTGAGGCAGAAGAATCACTTGAACCTGGAAGGCGGAGGTTGCAGTGAGCTGAGATGGTGCCACTGCATTCCAGCCTGGCGAGGGAATGAGACTCCATCTCAAAATAAATAAATAAATAAATAAAACAATAATAATAATAAAAATCTGCCCTCCCATGTGCACAGCAACGTTATTTTAAATAGCCAAAATATGGAAACATCTTAAATGCACATTGATGGACAAATGGATAAAGCAAATGGTCAGCCTTAAAAAAGTAAATCTTGCCATTTGTCATACCATGAATGAACCTGAAGGACTTGCTAAGTAAAGTAAGCCAGACACAGAAAGAAAAATATTGCATAATCTCACTTATCTGTGGAATATTTTTTAAAAAGAGCCTAAAAGCACTGAGATAGAGTTTGAAACAGTGGTTACCACAAGTGTTGGCGGCAGAAAATAGGGAGATGTAGGTCAAAGGATACCAAATGGCAAATATGTAGGATAAACAAGACTAGAGATCTAATGTACAGCATTAGAATTAAGGTTAATAAAATAGCATTTTATGAGGGATTTTTGTTAGAAAAGTACATTCTAGCTGCTCTTTTCACAAAATAAGTAGTGTGAGTTGTTAGTTAATTTGCCTCTCTATAGTAACCATTTTACTATCTATATGTATCCTATGACATCATATTGTAACCCTCAAGTATACACAGTAAAAATTGATATTAAAAAACAGTGACTAATATTAAGAACAATAAAATATAATTTTGCTAAAAGCTAAATTAAAATGTAAAAGACAGGAACATCAAACATCTTTATAACTGAATTTGCTACATAATTTTAACATAGCATATATATAAATTGAAATGTATGAAATTACACGTGAAAATTGACAAGTAATATACACAATAATAATAATTTAACCAACTTATAAAAGTTATTCAAAATTATTTTCTTAAGCAAAATTTAAACAATTTAATAAAGTTTTAAAAATTATCTTACTGTCAACTTTCAGCTTTTGCTTGCAAGGAGGAGATAATATGTAATAATGTGTAAGTAACTAGGTGCAGGTTATTCATTCAGAGTCTGTGAAGATTTGTTTTTTTCCAGTACTTGCCAACGTTAATAATGAGTTGAATAAATACTGTAGAATTAAGTAATGAAATATCAACCATTTTAATTTAATTCTCAAAGCCCAATTCACCCATGAAAACTGAATATCAAGTATAAACAATATCTACAGAGCAGCTAGTGACAGTCAATATGTTTGTTATGTGCAGGCTTCCTCTTACAACCCTCCAGTCAAAGCCATGCATTCATAATAATGTACCTTCCAAACTCAGTGTCCGTGCTGCTCACTTGATACCCAAGAAAATGAAACAAGAGTAATTAAATTCCAAAAAGTAAGTTTTGTTGGCACAGATGACTCTGGAGGCCAAGAACAATTACAATGTCTCCAATTTTTTTGCCCCCCTTGCAAAAAAAGAAATTTAGTTTCTTCTTTTTGAGAGCTGCATGGCAACCATTAAGACTGAATATCCTAGAGTCATAGACATGTTAAGTTGTAAAAATCTAGTTCAATGATGTCTTCAGATGGCAGAAAATAACAATTATGCCATGAAATACTATTTTTTCTTGATTATAAAAATATGAATTAATACCTGATTCCAATATATTGTCTGATATGATGATGACTGTTTTATTCCTAGATTGTTTTATCATGTATTTTATTATTTTTTGGAAAAATCTGATAATTTAAGAAGACTAGAGTAACATTATTTTTTAGTAATTTACCATATTGGTTAAGTTACCTTTTCTTCATAAGGTAATTTCTCAGCTTCTCTGTAACTGCTCAGTATTAAATAACTACATCTAACCTCAATTAAAGAATTGCTTGAAACTACATATTTATTCTAGAAAGAGGGTGCAATTCAGAATGCGAGTGGCATATATTCTTTAATGCCAGAAAGAGTGCAGCTCTCATTTGTAACGAATAAGCATTTTTCATATATTGGTTGGCCCTTTTTATGTTCTCTTTAAAAATTGTACAGATCTTTTGCTCATATTTTAATTAGATTATGTGGGGTTTTTTTTTTGTTGTTGTTGAGATTTTGAGACATCTAATAAAAGGTACCATATGAAAGGAGACAATTAACAATCACCAAGAGTCTGTGACAAGAATAAAACATATGATGGTTCAGGAAAAACTATAGAGCCTTATTAAAATATCATAAAAAAAAATAAAGTAGCAATTTTTATTTTGGTAAATTTGGGGCCATTTGAAGAATATACATGAGGCAATGAAGTTTATTTCAACTTGAGGTTCTGATTATTAGGTTTGGCACAATGATTTGGCTGGACCAATTATTACAGACAACTACAGAATCTCAGATATATGAGAACTAGCTAGATAGATAAAAACAAATTTTTGAAGGCAATAATGAGTGACATAAATAACAGAGTGGCTAGAGAAGAGTTAATCTTAAAAGCTTAGCCTGGAGGGCAGAGGGACAGTGAGTAAATTTCCCCAGTTTGCCATTAAAAAAAAAAATTCAGGTCATTCTCAATCTACAAAATTTGCTATAAGCAGGGGCAAGCCTGCAGCCTTACTAACTTGATAGGTCAATGGACACCTGTCAGGCCAAACAGAGCAGGTCAAAAATTAAAGTAGTGGAAGAAAGTCACAGCTGCAGATATACATATAAACTCCCCAAATATGTGGCTGGTTGCTAAATTATGCATGTTCTTGAGAGACACAAGAAGGATAAAACAAAAGGCAGAGAGAGAAAGCCAAAATCACTGAATAGATATTTCAGCTGCTGACCACCTAAGGGAGGCATAGTTTGAAGTTTAATTACAGACAGTTAACCGCTTGCCTGAAGAAAAATAAATACACTTCAGAAGAACATAACAGAATTCCGAACCAATAAAATGTACCACTCATAATGTCTAGCATACAATTACAAATTTACTAAATCTGGAGAGAAACAGAACAATGTAGCCTGAGTTGAGAGAAAAATCAGACAATAGAGAATGAACCTAAAATTACCAAGACATTGCAATTAGCAGATAAGAGCTATAAAGCAGTATATAAGTGTGTGTGTGTGTGTGTATTTTTTGAAGGACTTATAGGAAAATATGAAAGAAGGGATAAATGAATAAAAAAGGAAACTCAGAAGGAAAGTGGAAACTGGAAATAATCAAATAATACTTTTAGAGTTTAAAAATTTATTCACATGAAAAACTTACTTTATGTACTTAATAGCAGATCAAAGATGGCAGATGATAAAGCCATTAAATTGGAAAATAAATCATTTAAATTATTGAGTCTAAAGTTGAAGAAGCAAAAATAAAGACTTACTGATATGTGAAAAAATATCAATCATCAAACATATTTGTAATTGGAGTCCCCAAAAGACAGTAAATGGATGGATTAAAATATTTCATAATCAACAGCGAAAGTATCCCCAAATTGGTACAAACCTCAAACTTATATATTCAGCAAATTTAATAATTCTAAAGAGAGATACAAATACATCCAAATGAAATACACCTAGACAAATCACAACTATGCAGCCAATATCTAAAAGACGAAGACAAAAGCATGAAAGTATCCAAAGAAAAATGATTCATTCCAAGAATATATTTGACATCTGACTACTCATCAGAAACAATTGAGGCAGTGGGGAGACTTCATCGACCCCAGGAGCAAAGACCCTCTGTCCTTGCCGCTTTCCACCAGTCCACACCTGCCACCCAGCTTATCATGGGTGAGGCTATTGCTGAGCTCATCATTAACGGTTGGTGCTTGGCAGGCAAGTGTCCCCTGCCCCACTCCAGACAGTCTTCCCTTCTTCCATGGTGGGGCATCCGCAGGCACCAGAGCATGATGGTGGGCATGGGCTAGAAGAACCCTTACATGGGCAATGAGGCCCAGAGCAAGTGCAGCATCCTGACCCCGAAGTTGCCCATGGAGCACCGCATCATCACCAGTTGGCATGACATGAAGAAGATCTGGCACTATACCTTCTAGATCGAGGTGTGTGTGGTTCCCCAGAAGCACCCTGTGCTGCTGCCTGAGAGCTCCCCCACCCCAAATCCCAAAGCCAGTCCTGAAAAGATGACCCAGATCATATGTGAGACCTTCAACACCCCAGCCATGTATGTGGCCATGCAAGCTGTGCTGGTCCTGTATGCCACTGGCTGTAACACTGGCATCATGATAGACTGTGGTGATGGGGTCCCCCACACTTTGAGTGTCTACAAGGAGTATGCCTTTCCCTACACCATCCTGTGTCTGTACCTGGCTGGTAGGGTTCTGACTGACTACATCATGAAGATCCTGAGGGGACATTGCTACAGATTCACCACCACTGTCCCGTGGAAAGTGGTGCATGACATCTAGGAGAAGCTGAACTATGTCACCCTGCACTTCAAGCAGGAGATGGCCACAGCAGCCTGCAGGTCCTCCTTGGAGAAGAGCTGTGAGATGCCCAATGGTCAGGTGATCACCACTGGCAACAAGTGGTTCTGCCGTCCAGAGGCTCTCTTCCAGCCTTCCTTCCTGGGCATGGAATCTTGAGGCATCCATGAAACTGTCTTCAATTCTATCAATTTGTTTATCTCTTTTCAATTCAGTTCTATCTGCAAGGACCTGTATGCCAAAATAACACAGTGCTGTGTGGTGGCACTACTGTGCACCCAGGTATCACACGCAGAATTCAAAATACTGCCCTATTTCCTAGCATAATGAAGAGTGAGATGGCTACCTAGGAGATCAACTACTTTGTGTGGATAGATGGTTCCATTCTGTCTATACTGTCCATCTTCTAGCATCTGTGGATCAGTAGACAGGAGGAAGACGACAGTTACTTAATTGTGGTACACCTTTTGCTAACAAAGTGTAACATACACAGAAAACAAGATGAGATTGGGTATGATTTTATTTTGTTTTATTTTTCTTTGACTCAGGATTTTAAAACTGGAATGGTGGAGGTGACAGCAGTAGTTTGGAGTGAGCATTCCTAAGGTTCTGTAATGTAGCCATGGACGACTTTAATTTCACGTTTCCTCTTTTTGTGTTTTCTTTTCTTTTCTTTCTTTCCTTCTTTCTTTATTTTTCAGATAGGGACCTCATTCTGTTGCCCAAGCTCGAGTATAGGGCAGTGGCACAGTCATAGATCGCTGTAGCTTCTCTAACTCCTGGGCTCAAACAATCTTCTAGCATCAACCTCCCGAGTAGTTGGGAAAATAGGCAGGCAGCACCACACCCCACTATTTTTTTTTCTTTTTGTAGAGATAAGGTATCCCTATGTTGCCCACTGTGGTCTCCAATTTCTGGTCTCAAATGATCCTCATGCCTCAGCCTCCTAAAGCATTAGAATTACAGATGTGAGCCAATCTGCCCTGTTAATTTTTCTTTTTTTTTTTAAATAGACATTACAAATATCTGAGATGTATTGTTATAGGAGGTCCCTTGACCTTTCAATAGCCACCCCACTTCTCTCTGAGAAAAATGGCCCAGGCTTCTCCTAATTCTATACAGGAAAGATGACAGTATTGCTTTTGCCTAAATTATATTATGCAAATCTTTAAAATCTTCATCTTAAATGGCTTTTAATTTGAATGGTAAACCGTCATCACCCTCTTTTTTGTCCTCCAACTTGAGATGTATAAAGGCTTTTTGTCTCCCTAGTGGAGATGCGGAAGCACCTGGGCCTTACCTGTACAATGACATGAGATCAGTTCAGTGAAAGTCCACATATTAAAAACAAACAAGTTTATAAAGTAAATAAATAAATAATTAATAAATACATACATACATAAGAATGGAGGCAAGAAGACCATGGAATTGCATTTTTCAATACAGAGAAAAATATAAACACGTGACAATGCATGAGTCTGTAAGTGGGCAAAACAACCCTTTAAAATAAAGAAGAGAGTTTTACTGTAGGCCATGGGGACCAGATTCCCCTTCTGCTATAAACAATGAAAAAAACAACCAAACAAAATCCAAAGCATATAGAGAAAGAACAGAAACAAAACTCCAGCTTTCAGGCAATAGAAACTGACACAGAAAATGTCCCCTTAGGAAGGGAAATAGATGAGGTGAACCCTGCAATTGCTCCATCTCACTTCCTGGAGAGAGTTTTAAGACAGGAGGAGTCCAAAGAAATCTTGAAACTCTGAGTTGAAACAATAAAGTTGAGTTATGCTGGAAGTCGAGTCAGCTAAAATTCAGGGTAAAAGAATGCAAGAAGAGAAAGCTCCTGAGAAAAAGGGAGCTAAACAAAGACAGAGATCAAGAGATGTATAAAACATTTCCCTAAAACTTTTTCTTTGATTAAAAGTCTTGAATACTGCATGCATGTGAGAAATTACACAAGAATAAGAGAGAAAAGAAAATCTCCATAATAAAATAGAGAAAAACTCTGGTTGCTCACATAGGATAAGGAAAGATTATGTTCTCACAAACTAGCTTGGAAAAAAAATAAAACTGATACAACAGGGAGAATTGGGTAGAATAAACAGAAGGACATTATTCAGTAATCAGAGAATATAACCTTGGACTTAAGTTCTGCATAAAAAACTTAAAAGCATGCTCTAGAACAATAAAATTGTTTTCTAATAATTTAATTTTTCTAAATAAACTATAAGAATAGTTAAAGAATAACAAGGTGATGGGGGGATGAAGGCAGCAAACCACTTTGCCATGTATGTACCTATGCAACAATCCTGCATGAACTGCACATGTATCCCAGAACCTAAAGTACAATACTACTACTACTACCAATAAAAGAATAACAAAAATATCTAGTCCACAGAATAAAACACATAAAATCTGACATCTAGTCAAAAAATTACAAGGCATACAAATAAACCAAAAAATTTCATTAGGAGAAAAATTAATATAAACAGACATAAAAATGACAAATGATAAAATTAGTATATAAGGATATAAAAACAGTTCTTATAATTAAATTCACATATTTTAGAAGACAGAGGAAATAGTAATCCTACTAATTAGATATATGTAAGGCATAGATAACTATTTAATTTAAAATATATGAGTAAAAATTACAATGGCTAAAATTAAATATATCCTAAATGGGGTTAACAGAAGATAACACATGCATGGAAGATAAAATGTCAGTGAATTTGGTGCAGAGATAGAAACTACCAAAATGAAACAGAGACAGAAGAAACAAAAAACACTAAGCAGAGCACCAGTGACCTGTGAAACAACTTCAAGCAGCTTAACATATTCATGTAATTAGAATCCTGACAGGTGATGAGAGAAGGGAAAAGATCATATCTGAAGAAATGATGGTAAAAAAAAAATTAAGCATTTGATGAAAATCTTGAACTCATAGATTCAGGAAGCTCAATGAACCGAAGCAAAAGCAACAATAACAATGCTAAGGTCATCATAATTAAATTGGTTAAAACCCATTATAAAGAGAAAATTCTGAAAAACATGACATTTGGGACACATGATTTACAGAGAAAAGCAGATGTGAATTACAGTAGACTTCACACAGACACAATGAAATGAAAATCAGAGGAAATGGAAGTAACATATTTTAAGTCCTGAAAAGAAAAAAAATTAAACTAAAATTTTATACTCCAAAAATATCTTTCCAAAATGAAAATAAAAAGCTGAAAAAATCATATTGTAAGTAATACTTACACTACAAGAAAGAAAGGAAGAAAAATAATACCAGATATAAAGGTGGAATGTTATTAATAAGAAACAGAGTAGATTTCAGATTAAAGAATATTCGCAGGGATAAAGAGGATCATTTTATAGCAATAAGGAGATCCATTCATCAATAAAA
Source organism: Cheracebus regulus (assembly GCA_963574635.1). Lineage (NCBI taxonomy): Eukaryota > Metazoa > Chordata > Mammalia > Primates > Pitheciidae > Cheracebus > Cheracebus regulus. The sequence continues at coordinate 30,467 of CAUYQU010003557.1, read as the reverse complement.
CAATTCCAAATATTTATACAACTAATATCAGAACTTCAAAATACATCAAACAAACCCTTAGAAGAAACAGGAAAATCTACAGTCATTACCAGAAACTTCAATTCCTCTACCCAAACAATTGTTAGTATATATAGAGAGAAAACCAGAAAGAACACAGAAAACTTGAACCATTAACCAGCTTGATTTAATTGACTTCTATCTATAGAAATCTAATGCAATAACAGAAAGGCAGGTGCTTTTATTTTCAATGCGCCAAGCTGACTATATTATGGTCCTAATATCTAATACCTTTAAATATTGAATATCATAGAAGTTATGCACCTTGACTATAATAAACCCATTAGAAATCAAAAGCAACTCTAGAAAACTCTAAATATTTGGAAAATGATACACTGCTAAATAATTCATTAAACAAAAACTCCAAAGGGAAATTAAAAAGTAGTTTGATATAAATTATCAGGAAAATAAAACATTAAAATCTGTAAAATAAAAACTGAAGCACTTATTTGAAGAGAATTTGTATCCTTAAATAAAGGCTTAATATGAATTTTCTAAGTTTTTACTTTAAAAACCCAGAAAGAGGATAGGCATTTCATTTATAACAATAAATTAAATTATATAAAAAAGAAAAAAAGTAAAATATAAGGCGATTCCTTTATTTCATTTATTTGAAGATATTACATTTGACAATGCCTTTGGAAGACTAAGAAAGGGAGAAAGATTTGTGAAAGGACACAAAATTATAGCTAGATAGAAATTCTAGTGTTCCATAGCACTGTAAGAAGACTATAGTTAACAACAATATTAGTTTCAAATGTCTAGAAGAAGAATATTGATTGTTCCCAACACAAAGAAATGATAAAATCTGAGTTTATGGATATGATAATTACCTTGATCTGATCACTACATTATATGTATCAAAACATCACTATGTACCCCATAAATATATGCAATTATTATATGTAAATTTTAAAATTTAAACTGAATTTCAAAAAGTGCACATTTGAGAAAACTGAGGCATGTCAGAGATGGCAATAACATACAATAACTGGAAATCACATATTTGTAATATATAAAGCCATATTCCAGAAAAGATAATGACCTCTTTTAAGTTAACAGTAAAGACTTGAATAGACACTTAACAAATATAAATGAATGACCAACAAAAATTAAATAGTCATTAAGGAAATGCAAATTTAAATCTTAATTTTTCTACTGTATACCCTTTAGAATTGCAAAAATTAAAAATATTTATAACACCAAACATTAGGGAATATATAGAGCAAGAAGAACTCACATATTTTGTTAGTGGGAAAATAAAATCATACAAATGCTTTGAAAAACATTTTGTCAGTTCTTTATAAATTGAAATAGATTTGCATACTCTGACCTAGCAAGGCAATGTGTATAGATTTACCCAAGAGAAACAAAAATTATCACTTTATTCATAACAGCCAACACAGGAAACAACCAAAAGTTCCTTCGAAAGGAGAATAAATAGGTAAACTGTAGTATTCACAAAATGGTATACAAATCTCATTTAAAAAACTAATACATGATACAATATTAGCCACTTTTGCAGATATAGTCCTGAGTCAGAAAAGCCACACACTGAAGTGTGTATCGTATGATTCCATTTATATAAACTTCTAGAGCAAGCAGAGGATAAATGATTGATTGACAGGTGTACCTGATTATAGTAATTTCCTCTGAAGAGATCAAGAAAGTTACATGATGGAATTTTCTAGCTTGATAACTTCATAGGGTTTGGAAAAAAAAAAACAGGTGTATCTTTTAATCAGAATTGATTAAGATTTCTGCATTTTGAGGGGAGATTATTGATAGGTGACAAAGCATCATGACTTGTTGAATAAATAAAAGGGAATGAGTAAAAATTAAGAACGAATAAGAGGCTGTTTTGACTACTTGCAAGTTTTTGGCTTGAATATATGAATGGGTTGATAATTATTTATGGCTCCAGTGGTAAAATTAGAATGACCAAGGACTTGTTGATGTGTAATAAGAATAGCCCTGCTTTGGACATAATAAATATAAAGTTTCTTTAATATCTGTAGAAGTGTTCAGTAAACTTTGATTTTACAATTAATCAGCAAAGTAAACTACATCTTCTGATTTTGGAGGAAAACACAAACACACACACACACACACACAAACTTTTACATCTAATACTGCGGGGTAATTGTAGGAAGCTGAAACATTATACCTTTATATTACATGGTAATGTAAATGCTAAGCAGTTGAATTTTTGAATAATGTTAGAGTTGCCTCAGGCATAATTTAGATGAACATTATATATTCATGAATTCAGATTTGTATCATTTTTATACAAGAAATCTGATTCAAGTTATTTTAAAATCTACCATTAGTATCACACGGCTTGTATCTTTCTGTATTTATAATCTCCAAGCTGAATTTTCAAAAAAAATTTAAACTCTAAATTTCCATTTGTGGAGATGTCAATTTCATATTATTTGACAAATATTCTTTGTTGTATTAGAAACACATTGGAAACGCAATTCTGTTTTTCCTGATGCTTTGCAATGAATTCACATTTTATTTGAAATCCTCATAGACTCAACAATAACTATTCAATAAATCCATTTTATCTGCCCCTGGGCAAAAGTGCTTTGCAAACAAGGGATTCCTTGTCAATTATTGATGTACACCAAGAACTTTTGTTATTTTTACATGCCTCCAAGGAATACTACCTATAGGCTAACAGAAGGAATAAAAAATGCTGAATAGCACCCAACAGAAGTGATATAATATTCAACAAAAGCACTTTAAATTGACAAATAAAAATGAATAACTGTACACACAAGTATAGTGTGAAGAAAAATTTTTACCAGGTACTACGGAGTGAATTTCTGTGTTCACCACAAAATACATACATAAAACCCTAATCTTATTACACAACTAAACATACTCTTAACATATGATCCAGCAATCATGCCCTTTGGTATTTATACAAGGGAGTTGAGAATATGTCCAAACAAAATCCTACACCTGGATGTTTATAATAACTTTATTCATAATTGTCAAAATTTGCATGGACAATATGCCCTTTAGTAGGCAGACGGATAAATAAAATGCAGTACATAACAACAATGGAATGTTAATGTTAAAAAAAAAAAAGGGCTATCCAGCCATAAAAACACATGGAAGAAACAAATGCATACTGCAAAGTGAAGAAAGCCAGTGTGAAAAGGCTACATACTGTATGATTCCACATATATGTCATTCTGGATAAACAAAGCTATGGAGATAGTAGAAAGATCAGTGGTTGCCAGAGGCTCGGGGGAGGGTAGAGTGAATCCATAGAGCACAGATTTTTAGGACAGTAAAAATATTCTGTATGATACTGTAATGATGGATACATGTCATTATATGTTTGTCCAAACCCATAGAATCTACAATATTAATAGTGAGCCCTAATGTAAATCATGGGCTTTGGATGATTATGCAGTATCGGTGTAGGTTCATCAGCTGTAACAAATGTACCTCTTTGCTGGGGATGTTGATAATGAAGGAGGTTATTTATGTGTCAGGGAAGGGACATGTGGGAAATCTCCATACCCTCTACTCAATTTTGCTATAAGCCTAAATTGTTATAATCAAGTCCATTTAAAAATAAACAAAACTATCATCCCCAATATGATAGTATTTGAAGATGGGGCTTTGGCAGCATAATTAGGTCATGAGAGTGTAGCCCTTACAACAGAATTAATGCCCTTATGAGAAGAGACACAGAGACTCGATCTCTCTCTCAGCCATGGGAGGATGTATGGAGAAAGTGGCAATCTACAAATCAGGAATTGGGCCCTCACTAGACACAGGATCTGTCAGCACCTTGATCTTGAATGTCCCCTGTTCCAAAACTGTAAGAAAAATAAGTGTTTATTGTTTAAGCCACCCAGTCTGTATTCATTTGTGCTAGTGGCCTGAACTGACTAAGACATCAGAGAATAAAATATTTTAAGATGTCAAAATGAATTAGATTGACAAGAAATGGGAATGTATCCAAACAGAAAAGAACGTATTGGGGAAATAATGGCTGCTTCTCTATAGCTTTCTAGATGTTTAAGGAAAAGCAGTAAGTCTATCAACCCAATGTTGGTATGTACAGCTATTTTAAGAGGGCATATATTTTAAAGAATGGTTCATAAGTTTTAACATTCTGTAAAAATATTTAGAATTTAATATCTGAGATCTCTGTGTTATTTATAAAAAACCAGAAAGTAGCAAGTCAGAATTTATAAAAATTGAGTCAGTTTGTAAATTGCAGCATAAATTTCACCATTTAAAAAAGTTTAGATGTAATTAGAAGAATATAAAAACATAAATAAAAAACTCCATATAGTTACTATCAGGGATGTTAAAAGGTAATTTAAAACAGCACTCAACAACTACGTTGATAACTTAGAGATAACTAAGATAAACTACTTCCTCTAGAAATTTGGAAACACTTTGTCCTCTCAGCGAGAATTTGTGTGAACATCCTATAAAACAAGACTGCTGAGTCACAGGTAAAGATGGATATTTAAAAAGCCATATTGCTGATAACCCTGAAAGGACAAATTGCCTTTGAAATGGAAAATCCTTGGCCAGCCAAATGGGATTTTTCTCCTTTTTTCTTTATGAGAAGGAAAGGAAAGAAAGAAGCCCTTTCACAAGTAAACTATATATTGGTGTTGAGTGATGGATTTGTGGACTCTTAGTCATTTCTCAAAGTGAACAGAATCAATCAGCTCTTTTTTATGAAGAGAGATTTATAGACATTTGATTAACCTTAAGAGGCTCAGCTCAATCTGAGGGCCACAGATAGTCTTCGATTTGTTGACTGTAGGGTTTCTAATAGAATCTGATAATTTATTCCCCATCAATAATCTCAGAAAACTACTTAATAATTGTTTGTCAGCCTGAGTACTGTCCACACAATACATGTGGAAATGGTATAATTTTACTAATAAGAAAATGTAATACATTTGTGCAAAGGATCATCAAATTCCTTGTAACATTAGACTTGGTTGGATTCTTTTATGCTGCAGTCATAGAAGTGTGTATGGGACAAAATATACCCAGGAATTGCTCACAAATTCCCCTTTAAAAATGAGTAAAATTATGAAAGTAAATATACAAAATACCATTTTCTTAAATGATATTTAATAAAAGAAATGACAGAAAGCATTACTCTCGATTTTATTGACTTTATCAATATGCATTTGTTAGTACCTGTCCTTGATAAAGTCTCAGGGTGTAGTAAAGTGTTGAATCACAGTATAGTTTGAAAATCTTTATTAGTGCTAAAACCATTAACCATGTAGTTAGTCTATGGAGAGAGAGTTGTTTGGGATAACTTTACCAAATGAAATAGTAGTTAAAAAAAGAATCTGAGCTAATATTTCCCATAATAATCTAGATTCCTGGATTCTGCTTGCTCTCCAGCTCATCTCAGTATCTCCACTTAAAGAATAAATATAAGGCTGGATATTTTAATTATCCCTCATTTTGCCTTGTTTCTATCAACTTTTGAGGAATTAAGACTGATTTCTGATCCAAATCACACTTCTGAACTATCACTACTAAACTGGGTAAATATTATCAGCATATTTAAGCATTGTATTCATCAGTGAGTCTGAGGAATACAACGTTTGTGTTTTTCAAGAAAATGAACTAACTTATAAAATTTCTCCCTCATATCTTTTTAATTTCTGTGAAGCTTTCCCTTTGCACTCAGGTAGACAAAAACTCACCTTCTTCTATGATCCCTTTAAACTTGGTACAAACAGCAATTTGTGAATATTGTGCCATTATGGTTAATACTATGTCTCTTCAGTAAATTATAGAGAAAAAGCAGGACTATCTTTTCTTGAGCCACAGTTCCTGATAAACCATAGGCACCCTGATGCTTTGCTCAATAAATATATGGTTGTCTTAGTCACTCTCACTCCCCAAAAGTGTGTATTTCCTATTTTACAAACTGCGTTTCAGTAAAATAGTTCAAAGAGTTTGTACATACAACTATTTTTGAAGACTAAATTTTATACTAAAATAATATTTCAAAATAGATCAAAAATCAAAAATGTGTGTAACAGCAAATAAAAGCCTACGTGATCTGAAAAATCTCTGGAATAATAAGGTACTGGAAAAGAGACATGTCTGAACAAGTTTAAGAGAGCTAGTTTACATGAAGGGAACAGAAACTTCCAATAGTAGGAAAGGGCAAGAAAGCAGAAAGAGTCAAGAGTTCCAAGCTGTGAAGTAGGTCGCAAAATATCCTCAGAGTGTTTTAAAATAATCACAGCAATTTTGAATCAGGTCTTGTATGAATGAGGATCTAAGCCACTACCGAGTGTGAGGATAGGGTGATAATGCTTTCGTTTATATTCATGAGCAGAGGCCAGTAACATTATTTGTTTCAACAAGTAGGATGTAAGGTAAATAATAGCAAAAATGTTAAAAAGCCCATCTCTAGGATTCAGTTTCTTGAATATCACTAAGGTATTGTGTTTAATGATACAATAGATGTTTGTACTCTCATTTCTCCTACCATTATGTGGATGATTAACTATCATAGAATGAGTTTGCCATATCTATATTATCTTCCTTGATATGGAGAAGAGTTCCAAACCAAAATGAGGATTTTTAAAAAAAGAATGATAGGAAAAGCATGTACTAAATCCAAGTAATTTGTATGCACTATTTTAATTCTGAGACTAACAAGTAAAATTGATTATTATAGATTTTTGTTATTATTTGTGCTAATTTTACTTTTCGTGAACTAAATATCTGAGCAGGATATTTTGAAATTCTTTGTATGAACAGTAGTGTAAAGTAGATGAGAATTTACTACAGTTCTTGTACATTTCTTGTGAAATACCATGATAACTTTTGTTTTAAAATTTATATTGTAAACTTCTGTTAGTCAGTGAAGAATCAGTTTTTAATGGTTATATGTTGTTGAACACATTACAGAAGAGTGAGATCTGTATTAGAGAGATGTAGTGCTCAAAAAGAATTTTAATAATGAGCCCCATTCTCATATGATTATATTCTTAAAGCCAAATAGCTTTCAGCAATCACATGGGTTGATGCTGGGAACGTATTTTTATTTTTTTATTTTTTAAGATGGAATTTCACTCACCCAGGCTGGAGTGCAGTGGCACGATCTAGGCTTACTGCAACCTCCACCTCCTGGGTTCAAGCCATTCAACTTCCGCCTCCTGGGTTCAAGAGATTCTCGTGCCTCAGCCTTCTGAGTAGCTGGATTATAGGAGCACACCATCACACTCTTTAACCTTGGTATTAAGAGCCATTTGTGAATACTGAGGCTGATTTTTTATACTTTTTCATAGAGACAGGTTTCACCATGTTGGCTAGGCCGGTCTCGAACTCCTGACCTCTAGTGATCCTCCTGCCTATGCCTCCCAAACTGCTGGGATTATAGGTGTGAGCCACCACACCTTGCCGAGACACTGTTCTTTATCTTTCATGGTCAGCTAATTACAAAAGCATTCCCATTATTTTTACTCTCTCTAATAGGAAGTCTTCACTGATATGTAAAATGTAAGTAGTTCTGCACTTGCTTGTAAATTGTGAAATGAGTCAAGAACTATGATTTTTATATAGTAAAGTTTGTTGTCTTGTTAATTTCTAAGGAACTGTAAGGAGTAAAATGAGATCAATGAGGAATAAGTAATAAATAGTGGAATTTAAAATATTTTAATTTCTTTCCCTAAGTCTGGATATTTCCTGACACCTAAAAGTCATGCTGTCTTTGGTGTCTTCTAAGATGCTGCCGGATAAATAATTGTTGAGTTCTGTTAAATTACATTGGGGCCCCAAGAACCATGATTATGAGAGATAATGGCTTATGGTACTGGGAACATTTGAAGAGGTTTAGAGGATCAGATTTGTATTTTGACTGAATCTTTTAAGTATTTGGTAGTATGTGTTTTATATTAGTCTGAACATTTATAGAGCATTATATGCATTTTTCCTATTATAATATCTGCCTGAAATATATTTAATAAACTCTGAGAAACTCTAACTGAACCTCTAACATTAACTTATATACAATCTGAGGTGTTACATGATATATCATGTCAAAGGCAGAATTAATCCATTGCTATTACATATTCCCACTTGACACATTTTCACGCTTCTAAACACAACTTTTACAGTTATTTGTTTAAATATCAATGAACTCTACAATAGTAATCTGAGCTATTTGAAATTATCGCCACTTCTAACTGTGTCATTATTAAACTTATTTATTAATATAGCTTATGGTATAAAACAATGTGTTTTGATATAATTATAAACCTCCTCATTTGCTTTTTAATTCTCTCATCCTTTTTTTTTACCCTCCCTCCCTCCTTTCCCTTTCTCCTCTATTTGTATATATATATATATGTAACCTCCAACATGGGCACTGAGGAAGGAGAGCTGTGCAGACCCCAGGCACAATTAGTACATGAAGTATAACTTACTGCTTAATTATATCTAGGTTATATATATATAATCATAATCAGTTATATATGGTCTTTCTATATAATGACATAACGGATTGTAGTCAGAACTGTAAAGACACATTTAATGCTGATTTATATAGTCCATCTATATAACCATATAGTAGTATGTAGTAGGAGGAATGCCCAGAGCAGTCACACAGCAGAAGCAAGTACATGGGAAAAACAGCCAGACCAGGACAAGAATCAATGATCCAGGCAGTAGCGCCCCTGCCTGAAAGGGCACATGCTATATGGCAGGTCAGGGCCTAGACGGCAGCACTCAGTACCCGCTGCATGGCCAGCTTGGAGCAAGAGTTATTCCTTCTGAAAAGGAGTTGCAGTACCTTGCATCCAGTTCTTGTGGAAAGTAGACCTCAGGCCTGAGATCCCGCGAACGACCGAGGGAGAACCCCTCTGGTGTAATCATGCCACAGCGGCTGTACACCTTTCCAGCTTTTCTGGCTACTGTGCTGGCTCAAATCATCCTCCTATAAATTAACTTGGAGAAGAGCATACTCTGTCAGCTCCCACTGCATTGGTTTACAGCATCTTTCTATAGGAATCCTTTGAAGTCTCCAGCCCCTAGATAAGAAGTTTTGCAATAGCACTTGTGGCACACAGCTCACCTCCCTGCCTCGGTGACCTAATGGGGGTAGACCCCCAATTTTGTACACAACCCTCCACTACTGTGCACAGCATAGCCCCCTGCTGTGCACGGCCCACCCCTCTGACTAGGTGACCTAATGGAGTGGCCCCCTTGCTTGCTACTCATGTGATTATGCATGCCCTATCATTAAGCCTATAGATGACCTTGCTCACAACCCTTCCCCCTGTCTTGTACCTAATAAATACAGATGTTTCTGGACATTCGGAGCCTCGCCTGTCTCCTCTTGTAAGTAGTGTGGCCCCCCCAAGTCCACCTGTCTTTTCCAGTTCTTCTGTGTCCTGTCTCTTTACTTCTCGGATCCAGTGACAGCACAGCGATAAGGGACACCCCACGACCCTGTGGGGCTGAGGTCCTACACACACACACAGACACACAGACACACACACACACACACACACTCTCATTATTTCAGATAATCATTTGTTTTTATTTTTTACTTTCAGGGGTTCATGTGTAGATAAGTTGCATGTCACTGAGGTTTGGTGTACAGATTATTTCACCACCCAAGTAATAAACAAAGTATCCTATTTGCAGTTTTCCATTCCCACCCTTCTGCCTGCCTCCACCTTTAAGCAGGTCTGGTGTTTGTGGTGCCTGTTGTTCTCTTCTTTGTGTCCTCATATACTCTATGTAAGTGAGAACATGTGGTGTTTGGTTTTCTGTTTCTGTTTTTACACACACACACACACACACACACTTTAATGTGTGTGTATGTGTTTTATATTTATCTAGAATTTATCAATATACATCCTGATCAACCTGATAAGCACTACAAACTATGACATAAAAATAAAAAATACACTTTTACCTATTCAAGCAAATCATTGGTACCAGAAGGCCTGTAATGCATTTTTTTCCCTCAACTTTTATATTAGCTTGAGGGGATACACATGCAGGTTTGTTACCGCGGTATATTGCATGATGCTGAAGTTTGGGGTATGAATGCACAAATAATCCCATCACCCAGATACGGAGTATAGTACCCAATAGTAAACCAGGGGCTTTAGAAAAACCTGAATAACTACCCTAGGTGATGCCCCAGTAGAGACTCTGAGTGGGGGCTCCAAACCCACATTTCCCTTCTGCACTGCCCTAGCAGAGGTTCTCCATGAGGACCCCACCCCTGCAGCAAACTTCTGCCTGGGCTTCCAGGTGTTTCCATACATATTCTGAAATCTAGGTGGAGGTTCCCAAACCTCAATTCTTAACTTATGTGCACTTGCAAGATGAAAACCATGTGGAAAGAGTCAAGTCTTGAGGCTTGCACCCTCTGAAGCCACAGCCCAAGCTTTACATCGGCCCATTTCAGCAATAGCTAGAGCAACTGGGACATAGGGTACCAAGTCCCCAGGATGCACATAGCACAGGGACCTTGGGCCTGACCCACAAAACTACTTTTTCCTGCTAGGCCTCTGGGCCTCTGATGAGAGGGGCTGCTGTAAAGATGTCTGACATGCCCTGGAAACACTTTCCACATTGTCTTGGGGATTAACATTTGGCTCCTTGTTATTTACACGAATTTCTGTAGCTGGCTTGAATTTCTCCTCAGAAAATGGGATCTTCTTTTCCATCACATTGTCAGGCTGCAAATTTTCCAAACTCTTATTCTCTTCTTCCCTTATGAAACGGTATGCTTTTAACAGCACCCACATCACATCTTGAATGCTTTGCTGCTTAGAAATTTCTTCAACCAGATTCCCTAAATCATCTCTCTCAAAGTTCCCCAAATCTCTAGGGCAGGGGTATTCAAAGTTGACCATTTGGGTGATGGGTACACTGAAAGCCCAGGCTTCACCACGATGTAACACATGCATGTAAGAAATCTGTAGTCCAGGTATAGTGGTTCACACCTGTAATCCCAGCACTTTGGGAAACTGAGGCAGAAGGATCACTTAAGCTCAATAGTTCAAGACCAGCCTGGGTAACACAATGAGACTCTGTACAAATAAAAAAATAAAATACAATACAATAAAAAAGATTAGCTGAGCATGGTAGCATGTGCCTGTAGTCCCAGCTACTTGGGAGTCTAAGGCAGGCAGACTGCTTTAGATTGGGTAGTCAAGGCTGCAGTGACATAGTGAGACCCTGACTCAAAAAGAGAAAAACAGAAATCTGTACTTTTACCTGCTAAATCTATAAAAATTAAAAATTTAAAAATTTAAAATAAATGGAAATAATTTTTAAAATGGTATGGCTACTAAATATGTCTCTCTAGCTAAAGACTCTTTTCTCCATAATGGATTAATTAATGGACATTTGGTCAATATATTTTGGTAAATGTAGCACCATACCTACAGAGTTATAAATCACCAACTTTGTACTAGAAAATATTTCCCACCAAAGTACCTACATTGATTTACACTGGTCTAAGTTGGATCATTCACTTACATCTGAGTCAATCATGTTTTCTAGTATACAGAATATATGGAGTCATGAAGCTGAGACCATTCTTGGAGACAAGAAAGGATCAGCTCTAAAATTACTATTGCCTAGGAGGAGAAAAAGGTGATTCTTTAATGAGCTCTTTAGCCAAACAGATGCCTAAAAATTATTGTCAAAGATACTCATTCAGACAATAGTTAAGAGACTAGTCTAGTTTCATTAAGCATGATTCAGATTATAAGATGTAAGAAAAATATTACATTGCAGAAAGGGTTTTAATGCATTATTTTGAATTTTTTTTCTGCTTTGCATATTTGGTTGAAACAATATTAACAACTACAAGTCTGACTTCTAGCAAAATAATTGGACAAACATTTAGCATTTCATGAATAACAAATCATTGGACAATATCCTCCTCAAAAAAGCATTTTATTAAATCAGAGCTGTGAATTTATTAGTTAATAGAATTACTCTGTTTATAAAAATATTTCGTTAAATAAACTTTTAAAGATAAGACCATTCTACTAAAGTGTATATGTATAAGCATGTAGCAGATCGTTCTAACATGGTAAGAGAAATTCAGTAACATTCTGGAAGTATATGATTTGAGATTATACATAGTCAGTTTTGTCTTTTCTGCACAGGCTTTTTGAATTCAAAGTAGCACTGTTTTGTTCCTACTATAATTTTCACTATAAGAGTTTAAGAAGTATAGCAATAGAAACAATTTACTTCTTCTAGTCTATTGGTTCATTCAAATCCTAACTTCCTAAACAATAGTGAGTCTTGTCATACCTATTTTTTCCATGTGTCCTACAATCACCTTCAGGTAGAAACATTAATATTTTTAAATGTGATATTTTCACATATATATATATACAATGTTGCCTACATTCTAAATATATCTGATACACTGATGATTATCAAATATCAGTGCATAAAAAGGTTCAGATTCACCACCAACCCTTTAAAGTTGCTACCCCCAATTTTTAAAAATATGTGGGAATTCTCCTTAATGTGACTTGGAGCTCAATATATTTATAGGAACATAGATAGTCCATGTTTATTTTCTGCTTATCTAACCTTAGTGCATTTAACATATAATATTCATTGTTTCACCCTAGTTATATCTCCATTAATATCTACAGTGTTTCAAGGAAATCTTTTCTTGTTAAAAGATCATAACCAAGAAGACACAGCACTGACATCACTAATTACTCAAAAGTGCACATATTTATTCTTCTATGGAAAAAGTGAGAAAGGTCAGTGTTCCAGCATTGGTGCTAGTTTATCACTTGCCTATGGAAAAATTCTAGTCTCTTTTTTGTAATTTATATTCACTTTTATTATTATTATTTTCTGTAATTTTTTAATTGTACTTTAGATTTTGGGGTACATTAACATTTTAGAATTGTATACATTTAAGGGATAAAATGTGATATGGTGTATGTATACAATGTAGAATGATTAAATCAAACTAAAATATCCATTACCTCAAATACTTATAATTTTTTTGTGGTGAGAACATTTAAAATGTACTCTTTTGGGAATTATGAAATATACAATACATTTTTATTAACTATAGTCACCATGCTGCACTATAGATCTCAAAAAACATGTTCCTCCTGTCTAACTGAAACTTTGTCTCCTTTGGCCAGCATCTCCCCATTCTCCCTACGCTCTAGCTTCTGGTAACCACCATTCTACCTTTTGCTTCTGTGAATTTTATTGTTTTAGATTCCACATGTGAGTGACATGTTATGGTATTTGTTTTTCTGTGCCTGACATATTTCACTTCTTGTGATGTCCTTCAAGTTCATCCATTTTGTTACAAATGACAGAACTTCCTTTTGTAAAGCTGCATAGTATTCCATTGTGTGTGTACATCTAAGTATGTGTGTATATATGTAAAATTATATATACATATATATGTATACTATTTATGTATGTACATAAGTACAATATTTACATATACAATGTACATATGTACAATACTTATATATACACATATACACATGTATATGTACACTACATTTCTTTATCCATATATTGGTGGACACTTAGGTTGATTTCCTATCTTGGCTGTTGTGAATAATGCTCCAATGAACAGGGGAAGTACATATGTCTCTGATATACTGCTTTTATTTCCTTTGGATATACACTCAGAAGTAGGATTCTTGGATCATGCGGTAGTTCTATTTGTCATTTTCTAAGTAACTTCCTTTCAGTTTTCCATAATAACTGTACTACTTTACATTTTTATCAAGAACATTTGTCAAAACTTACATAAATATGTGGAAACTAAAGAACTTGCTCCTGAATGGATTTTGGGCAAACAACAAAACTAAGGCAGAAATTAAAAAAAATAGCTTGAAAGAAATAAAAAAAGAAACAATATACTAAAAATCTCTAGGAGGCAGATAAAGCATTGTTAAGAGGAAAGTTTGTAGTGATACAAGTCTATATAAAGAAGATGGATAGATCTCAAATTAACAATTTAACATTGCACAGAGATGACTTTGCAGAAGAAAAGAAATAACTAAAATCAGTAGAAGTGAACAAAATAGGAATTTGTAATGCTGAGCATTTTTTATATACCTGTGGAGCATTTGTATGTCATCTTTGAAAAATGTGTATTCAAGTCCTTGGCCTATTTCTAAAGTTTATATTTTTGTTTTTCATGGGCAGCTCCTGTCAATATTTTACTACTCTTCTCTTTTCTTTCATATTTAAAAAATAATGTTTCTATTTTACTCATTGTTTAGCTTAGCCAAATTTAATGCATTCTAACTCAGAATATTGATTATTTAACCCTTCCTGTACTCTTTCTGACCTATTTAACTATATACATTTTCTCTTACCTCACTTTCCCAATAAAGTCATGTCATAATTTTAATACAGTAATAAATTATGTTATTACTACTATTAAATTATATTCACAATGATATAGTGTAAGTACTATCATTTGTCTGAAATAAATTTTTTTTTTTGTTTTTCCTACAATATAGGCAGTGGAGTCCATTTTTAACTCCATATACATTTGTCTGTTATGAAAGCATCTCCAAACTTTTCCCCGGAGGAGAAAGTTTACTCACACTCATAATCTACCAATTACATCTGTATTTATTCTTGACATTCCTCCTTGAACACTCTCTCCTGTTCTCCCTATAGAATTGATACTATCTAATATACTCAGCTTTTTTGTCTGGGGCTCTCTTTTCACCATCATCCTGGGAGTAACAATCATTTCTCTTCTGTATGTAACAATGTGACTTGAATCCCATGCATTACACTTTTTTAATTCAATTTTCTTTGAAAACTTGGAATTTCTAGAATTAGACTTGAATGATTTCCAAGAAAACTTAGAATTTCTGAAAATTAGAAAAATTTTGGCTATTGTAAATAATGCTCCAATGAACATGGGGAAGTTCATATGTTTCTAACATACTGCTAGAAAAATTTTCTAATTTCACTT
This sequence comes from Cheracebus regulus, assembly GCA_963574635.1. Lineage (NCBI taxonomy): Eukaryota > Metazoa > Chordata > Mammalia > Primates > Pitheciidae > Cheracebus > Cheracebus regulus. Next base: position 15,409 of record CAUYQU010003557.1, on the reverse strand, counting down.
TCTTTTTCTAATTGAAATGTTTAATCAGTCATTTCTCAGTAAAAGTACAAGTAAAGTACAAGTGAAGTAAATTTTTGAAGAACACAATTCTGACACTTTTTTCTTCCATTTTTACACTTCATTTGGGTAACTATAGCTTGGAATTCTTTCCTTTAAATTTTCTTCTTGTTTTCTAGTATCTAATGTTTATTCTAAGAGGTTTGATATTATTATGATGCCTGGTTCTTCGTATGTTTAAAAATATTTTTGTAGACATTTACAATTTTGTCTTGACTCTCAGTGTTCCAATGATTTACAGTGACATTAAGTGTTGCTTTTATTGTTTTTATTTATTTTCTTGGGAACTTGGGATTTTAAAATCTGACTATGACTTATTTCTGGGGAATTTCTTGAATTGTTTCTTTAAGAACATATTACCATCTTCTGTTCTTATTCTCCTTTTCCAAGAAAACTTTACTTCAAATATTTAACTGAAATTTGGAATGAGCTTCTGCAGTTTTGATGTTTTTCATCCACTCCCCTATTTTTAATTCCCTGATAAATTTGTTCTACATTTTGCGAACATTCTTCCATTATATTTTGCATTTATCATTGATGGTTTCTCTTCATCCTTCTATCATCATATTTCTTAACATATACGTTTTTGTATGTTGCTTATTCTTTGAATGCTCCTTTCTAACACCTCATGGTTTTAATCCTCTGATGGGGCTGGTGTCCTCATGCCCATAAACTTGCATTTTCTGAAATAATCCAAAAGTTTTGTTGTTGTTCTTTTATGAGTAAAGGAACAGTCAAGTAGCTCCATAGGATGGTACTTAGTGTTCTGTCTTGTTTACTAATTCCCACCTCTACCTACATAATCTGTCTCTGAAGTGTTAATATTGCTAGTTTTCTATGATTTTGTCCTGCAAGCATCTTTGGCTTTGGGCTTCTCCATTTATTCATAAATGTTAGCTTTTTGGGGTTTGCCAAATAAGCTATCACTAATTCTGCTATCTTTCAAATTTGTTGCTATGGTTTTTCTTACTGTTCTCTTTGCTATTGAGGTTCTTTGCCCTTGTTTATGAATTGTATCATTTTATTAGAGTTTTAGGGACAGCAAAAAGATTATGTTTAGAAATACAAAAGTAGACTGGGTGCGGTGGCTCATGCCCATAATCCCAGCACTTTGGGAGGCCGAGGCAGGCGAATCACCTGAGGTCTGGAGTTTGAGACCAGCCTGACAAACATGGTAAAACCTTGTCTCTACTAAAAATACAAAATATTACCTGGGTGAGCACCTGTAATCTCAACTACTTAGGAGGCTGAGGCAGGAGAATCACTTGAACTCAGGAGGCGGAGGTTGCAGTGAGCCGATATCGCACCACTGCACTATAGCTTGGGCAACAGACTGAGAAAAATACTTTTAAGGATCCAAAGTTTTGCTCTAATTAGATGATCAAGATAGGAGGACAGGGGCCAGGTGCTGGGAGGAACAACAAAAAACATTTTAGTCGTATTGTCTCAGGCAGTCGAACACCTTTTTTTAGGGTTCTCAGCCAAGACGTCTGTGAGACAGCTGAGCCATGCTAACCAAGAAGGCTGCTGCACCTCAGGAGTGTTGTTAATAGACCTTTTGATTTTTGGAGCAGTGCTATATTTATAAAATTGAAAATATAGTTCAGAGTCTCCACACACTTCTCACCCAATTTTTTCTCTTGTTAACATATTTTGTTAATATAGTGCATTTATTGAGGTTAATGAGCCAATATAAGCTTGTTGTTGTTAACTAAAGTCCTTATTTAATTCATATTTCCTTAGATTTTACCTAACATTTGCATTATTATCCAGAATCCCATCCAAGACACTGTATTATGTGTAGTCATTATATCATCTTAACTTCCCCTTGACTGTGGCAGTTTCTCAGAATTTCCTGGTTTCTGATGACCTTGATACTTTTGATTTGTTATATTGTATGATAACCCCCTGAAATTTGCTGATTTTTTTACATGGTTAAACTGGTAGTATAGGTTTTGGGGATGAAGATTACAGAAGTGAAGTCCATTTTAATCACATTATCCCATGGATACATATAATCAATGTGATTTACCACTGTGGGTATTAATCTTGATCATCTTAGTAGTTGTTGAGCTTCACCACTGTGAAGTTCTTTTTCTTTAGAAACTACACTCTTTGAAAGAACGTTAGTATGCACATCTCATACTTAAGTAGTTGGGAGTCACATTCCCCTTAAGGATGGAGGATTTATATGAATTATTTGAGAATTTTCTGAATAAGAGAAATGCACATGTAAACATAAACTCATGAATATTTATTTTAAACTTTGAATGATAATCTAACACTAATTTATTTATTTGATTAAATTATTTGAACATTAGAAGCTGCTTTCTGTGCCATCTTGGATCTAACTACATAAATAGTTCTTTTGCTCTTTGTTTTGTTCTGTTTTGCTTTTGCATAATACATCCTTATTTTCTGGCATTGCAAGATGTTCCAGGCTTATCTTGTGCATGTCTTGCCCCAGCCTAGAATTGTCCATTTCCTCAAGGAACCCTGGCTCCTACTGGAGATTGGCATTAATCCATCATTTAAAAATGACATCACAATAAAATGCATATTTTAGTTGAGAAATGTTAAAATAAACATTGATTTTTAATTGTTAAGTACATAAGTCCTTATAAAATTAAGTGCTCACAGTTGATAAAATTAGCATATCCTCCTCAAAGAATTTGACAGAAGGAGATAGGGTAAAATATTTCTAAATAATCTTATGTGAAAAATGTAGTACACAACTGTATATATACAGTACCATACTGTATAAAAATTTTATAAATATGTGCATGTCTTTACAAAATGTCTATGAAAGCATATACCCATGACTTGTAACATTGGTGACTTCTGCAGAGAAAAAATATGGTAGTTATAGAAACAGGTGTTAGAGTGAAAATTATTTTATTCTATATGGTTTTTTACAATTTAATTTTTTTCATGTACCTGTATACCTATTGAAAATGAACTAACCATTAAAATGATAAGATATACCTAGCAGTATTATTTTGTGAATATGATATTGACTAACCTATGATCACTACTGTACACCTATTACTGGAGTTGACCTATGGTTTGAGAAGTCTGAAGAGAAATATGACATATAGAGTCACAAAAGTATAAAAGGAGAGAAATTTAAATGTCTAAATACTTTGGATTGTATAGACCTAGTTGACATTTTTGATACTGCTCTCCATAAACAATAAAATTGTTGTTCATTTCATGCTTTGTTTTGATGTAGTTGAAATAAGATGTAATTCTACTTTGTTAATAATATTTGAAAAACGTATTTGAGAAAAACAGTGATGAAAATGTGCTCTCTTCAATAAACAGAGGAAGACAAATACTATATGCATATTTCATTCTTGTGGACCACATTGATGAAGAATTCCTTTACTGAAATTGAAGAAGAGAATAGCTGTGAACAGATGAGCAATTATGAATATCTAGACTCAAAGAAAATAGTATGTTTCTCATTTATACCAATTAAAAATAGAGTAACATCTTGAAGAACACTTTTATAAGACCACTTTAACAGAATTCAGTTGAGAATGTGTACCACTGTACACTGGCTACTTAAAGACTTCTCTGTGATAATACTCAAGCTGAGTAATAGATTTTTCATCTCATTTCAGTTTTTCTTTCTTTGATAGCTGCTAGTCACTATTGTAGTATAATCAAAGCTATGCTAAGTAATAAAATTGAGAAATTTTCATCCGTTGTACAATATTACTGGGTGCCAAGTCTCCACTGAATGGTCCAAATTACTCTTGGCTCTCTGACACATTCATTCAGACAACTCATTGTGTCTAGTTGAAATTAAGAAAAAAATTCCATTGTTAGGAATATTTTTCTAATCCACAAAAATAGATAAATTTTTTTTTATATCTTAGAAAATACTTCCAGTCCTATTGCATATGTGAATTCATTTCATCTGTGACATGGAAAAAAGAAAACAGAATATGAGACCAAGCATAGCATATTTTTAGAAATGCAAAATCATATACTGTATTAATTATTGAGCTTAAATTATCACAATTACCTTGTGCATATCAATTTTAAACTTTTTAATTAGAAGTATAAGACTTATAGAGAAAAGTACATCTAAAAATATAAATCCAAACTGTGTATCTTAAAGAATTATCACAATTTAAATACATCCACGTACATTCTACCCAATTAAAAAATATACAATATTATTTAATACTAGAATTGCTTCCTTGAATCTCTAAATAACCATTATCTGTATGATCATCAGTATTATCTGTTTTAAACTTTATAAATAGAATAATAAAATATGCACTCATAGATATTTTATTCAATATTATTTTTTGTGAGACACATCTGTGTTTTTATATAGTTATACTTTATTCATATCTCATTATTTAATAGTATCCTCTTGTATGATTATATAAGAAGCTAACGTTAATCTGTATATGTTTTGATTGGTTTCAAAATATCCTGTAAACATGATTCCCAATGATTTCCCAAGTGATTGGGTCAATTTACACGCCTTCTCTACAACATGTCCCTTTGCTCTGTATCCTCAAAATTGATTGGTATTTTCTGTCTTTTTATTATTGTGACTTTGTGTGTAACTCTTTGTAAATTTATTTTCCATTTTCTTTATAATTGAGGCTGAGCAATGATTTGCCTCCTGGATGCTGGGATATTATCTTTCCTGAAATGCATGTTCAAAATGCTTCTGCAATTACTTACGTGTTTTATTAGTTTGTCTCTCTGCATCAACAGCTTCTCTACTCAGGTGCAAAAAGTTTAATTTCACATTTGTTTCTGTAATGCTTGTTAAGTTCAACAGAAGATTTAAGCCATTGCTCCATTTTCAGTTAATTATTTATTTCTTTTTATTATTATTATTCTTTAAATTCTGGGGTACATGTACAGAATGGGTAGGTTTGTTACATAGGTATACATGTGTCATGGTGGTTTGCTGCACCCATCAACCTGTTATCTACCTTAGGTGTTTCTTTTAATGCTATCCTTTCCTTTGTCCCCCACCTCCTGACAGGCCCCAGTGTGTGATATTCCCCTCCCTATGCCCATATGTTTTCATTGTTCAATTCCCACTTATGAGTGAGAACACGTGGTGCTTGATGTTCTGTTCCTGTGTTAGTTTGCTGAAAATGATGGTTTCCAGCTTCATCCATGTCCCAGAAAGGACATGAACTCCTTCTATTTTATTGCTGCATAGTCATGGTGTATATGTGCCACATTTTTTTTATCCAGTCTATCATTGATGGGCATTTGGGTTGTTTCCAAGTCTTTGCTATTGTGAATAGTGCTGCAATAAACTAAGTGTGCATGTGCCTTTATATTAGAATGATTTATAATCCTTTGGGTATATACCCAGTAATGAGATTGCTGGGTCAAATGGTATTTCTATTTCTAGACCCTTGAGGAATTGCCGCACTGTCTTCCAAAACGGTTGAACTAATTTACACTCCCACCAACAGTGTAAAAGCATTCCTACTTCTCCACATCCTCTCCAGCATCTGTTGTTTCCCAGCTTTTTAATAATCACATTCTAACTGGCATGAGCTGGTGTCTCATTGTGGTTTTGATTTGCATTTCTCTAACACCAGAGATGATAAGCTTTTTTTCGTGTTTGTTTGCCACACAAATGACTTCTTTTGAGAAGTGTCTGTTCATATCCTTCACCCACTTTTTGATAGGGCTGTTTGTTTTTTTTCTTGTAAATTTGTTTAACTTCCTTATAGATTCTGGATATTAGCCCTTTGTCAGATGAACAGATTGCAAAAATTTTCTTCCATTCTGTTGGTTACCTGTTCACTCTGATAGTTGGTTTTGCTGTGCAGAAGATCTTTAGTTTAAATAAATCCCATTTGCCAATTTTGCCTTTTGTTGCCATTGTTTCTGGTGTTTTAGTCATAAAGTCTTTGCCCATGCCTGAATGGTATTGCCTAGGACTTCTTCTAGGGTTGTTATGGTTTTAGGTCTTATGTTTAAATCTTTAATCCATCTTGAGTTAATTTTTGTATAAGGAGTGAGGAAGGGATCCCGTTTCAGTTTTCCTCATCTGGCTAGCCAGTTTTCCCAACACCATTTATTAAATAGGGAATCCTTTCTCCCTTGCTTGTTTTGTCAGGTTTGTCAAATAATAGATGATTGTAGATGTGTGGTGTTATTTCTGATGCCTCTGTTCTGTTCCACGGGTCTATATATATGTTTTGGTACTAGTACCATGCTGGTTTTTGTAACTGTAGCTTTGCAGTATAATTTGAAGCCTGGTAGCATAATGCCTCCAGCTTTTTTTCCCCCCCCCTTAGGATTTTCTTTGCTACACAGGCTTTTTTTTGGTTCCATATGAAATTTAATTGCCTTTCTTTGGTTATTAGGCTAATAATTACTGCTTCAATTTTTTCTAATTCTGTGAATTTTGTGAAGAAAGTCAATGGTAGCTTGATGGGAATAGCATTGAATATATAAATTACTTTCGGCAGTAGAGCCATTTTCACAGTATTGAGTCTTCCTATCCACGAGCATGGAATGTTTTTCCATTTTTTTGTGTCATCTCTTATTTCCTTGAGCAGTGGTTTGTAGTTCTCCTTGAAGAAGTCCTTCAAATCCCTTGCAGGTTGTATTCTAGGTATTTTATTCTCTTTGTAGCAATTGTGAATAGGAGTTTGCTCATGATTTGGCTGTTTGTTTATTATTGGTGTATAGGAATGCTTGAGATTTTTGCACATTGATTTTGTATCCTGACACTTTGCTGAAGTTTCTTATCAGCTTAAGGAGTTTTTGGGCTCAGGGATGGGGTTTTCTAACAATCATATCATCTGCAAACAGAGACAATTTCATGTCCTCTTTTCCTATTTGAATGCCCTTTATTTCTTTTTCTTGCCTGATTGTCCTGGCCAGACCATCCAATACTATGTTGAATAAGAATGGTGAGAAAGGGCATCCTTGTCTTGTGCCTGTTTTCAAAGGGAATGCTTCCAGCTTTTGCCCATTCAATATGATATTGGCTGTGGGTTTGTCTTAAATAGCTCTTATTATTTTGAGATACATTCCATCAAGACCTAGTTTATTGAGACTTTTTAGCTGAAGAGTGTTGAATTTTATCAAAGGCCTTTTCTGCATCTATTGAGATAAATTATGTGGATTTTATCACCGGTTCTGTTTATGTGATGGATTATATATATTGATTTGCATATGTTGAACTAGCCTTGCAACCCAGGAATGAAGCCGACTTGATCCTGGTGGATAAGATTTTAAGGTGCTGCTGGATTTGGTTTGGCAGTATTTTATTGAGGATTTTCACATTGATGTTCATCAGAGATAGTGGCCTGAAATTTTCTTTGTTGTGTCTTCCAGTTTTTAGTATCAAAATGATTCTGGTCTCATAATGAGTTACAGAGGAATCTTTTTTTTTTCTATTGTTTGGAATAGTTTTAGAAGGCATGTTACCAGCTCCTTTTTGCACCTCTGTTAGAATTTGGCTCTGAATTCATCTGGTTCTTGATTTTTTTGGTTGGTAGGCTAATAATTACTGCCTCAGTTTTTGAACTTGTTATTGATTTATTCAGGAATTTGACTCCTTCCTGGTTTAGTTTGGAAGGGTGCAAGTGTCCAGGAATTTATCCATTTCTTCTAGATTTTCTAGTTAATTTGCATAGAGGTGTTTATAGTATTCTCTGATGGTAGTTTTTATTTCTGTGGGAATAGTGGTGATATCCCCTTTATCATCTTTTATTGTGTCTATTTGATTTTTCTCTCTTTTCTTCTTTATTAATCTGGCTAGCATTCCATCTACTTTGTTGATCTTTTCAAAAAACCAGCTCCTGGATTCACTGATTGTTTTGAGGGATTTTTCATATCTCTATCTCCTTCAGTTCTGCTCTGATCTTAGTTTTTTCTTGTTTTCTGTTTGCTTTTGAATTTTTTTGCTCTTGCTTCTCTAGTTCTTTTAATTGTGATGTTGGAGTGTCGATTATAGATCTTTCCCACTTTTTCTTGTGGGCTTTTAGAGCTATAAATTTCCCTCTAAATACTGCTTTAACTGTGTCCCAGATTCTGGTATGTTGTTTCTCTGTTCTCATTGGTTTCAAAGAACTTCTCTATTTCTGCCTTAATTTAGTTATTTACCCAGTATTCATTCAGGAGCAGGTTGTTCGGTTTCCATGTAGCTGTGTGGTTTTGAGAGAGTTTCTTAACCCTGAGTTCTAATTTGATTGCACTGTGGTCTGAGAGACTGTTAGTCAAGCAAAAGAAAGAATATCAGAGATTGAAGATCAACTTAATAAAATAATGTGTGGAGACAAGATTAGGGAAAAAAAAGAATGAAAGGAAAGAATAAAGCCTCCAAAAGATATGAGACTATGAGAAAAGACCAAAACTATGTTTGATTGGTGTACCTGAAATTGACAGGGAGAATGAAACTCAGTTGCAAATACTTCAGGATATTATCCAGGAGAACTCCCTGGCCTAACAAGACAGGCCAACATTCAAATTCAGGATATACAGAGAACACCCCAAAGATACTTCATGAAAAGAGCAATCCCAAGTCATATAATCATCAGGTTCACCAAGGTTGAAATGAAGGAAAAAGGGTTAAGCTCAGCCAGAGAATGTTGGGTTACCCACAAAGGGAACTCCATCAGACTAACAGCAGATCCCTTGGCAGAAACCCTACAAGCCAGAAGAGAGTGGTGGCAAACATTCAACATTCTTTTAAAAAAAGTATTTTCAACCCAGAATTTCATATTCAGCTAAACCAAGCTTCATAAGTGAAGAAGAAATAAAATCCTTTACAGATAAGCAAATGCTAGGAGATTTTTCACACCAGGCCTGCCTTACAAGAGCTCCTGAAGGAATCAATAAATATGGAAAGGAAAAACCAGTACCAGCCAATGCAAAAACATACCAAAATGTAAAGACCATCGACACTATGAAGAAATTGCATCAACTAATGTGCAAAATACCCAGCTAGCATCATAATGATAGGATCAAATTCACACATAACAATATTAACCTTAACCGTAAACAGGCTAAATGCTCCAATTAAAAGACACAGATTGGCAAATTGGATAGAGTCAAGACCCACTGGTGTGCTGTATTAAGGAGACCCATCTCACACGCAAAAACACACATAGGCTCAAAATAAAGGGACGAAGGAAGATTTACCAAGCAAATGGAAATTTAAAAAAAGGCAGGGGTTGCAATCTTAGTATCTGATAAAACAGACTTTAACAAAAATCAAAAAAGACAAAGAACGGCATTACATGATGGTAAAGGGATCAATGCAACAAGAAGAGACAACTACCTGAAATATATATGCACCCAATACAGCAGCAACCAGATTCATAAAGCAAGTTCTTAGATACCTGCAGAGAGACTTAGACTCCCACACATTAACTGTGGAAGACTTTAACTCCCCACTGTCAATATTAGACAGATCGATGAGACAGAAAATTAACAAGGATATTCAGGACTTGAACTCAGCTCTGAACCAAGCAGACCTAACAGACATCTATAGAACTCTCCACCCCAAGTCAACAGAATATGCATTCTTCTCAGTACCACATAGCACTTATTCTAAAATTGACCATATAATTTTAAGTTAATTTTTACATATAGTTTGAAGTATGCAGTAAGGAATAGATAGATGGACAACTATCAAATATTCCCAGCACTCTTGAGTCTCTATTCTATTTGATTGGTCTATATAGCTATTTTCATACTAAAATCATACTGCCTTTATTATTAAAGGTATATGGTGAGTTTGGAATCAGGTAATATCAGCAGTCCATTTTCTTTTTTTTCCAATTTCTTTAGAATAATTAATGATTTTTGCATACAAAAATAACCAGTAGATTTCTAGGGAATAAAATTCCTCTAGAATTATCACTAGGATTACATTGAATCTATAGTTTAGTCTAGAGCTAATTGTTACATTAAAAATATTGTCTTCCAATTCATAAATCTATCTATTTATAGAGGTCTTATTTGATTTATTTTATTAGGGATTGGTACTTTCCATCATAATTTTTTGTAAATTTATGCTAAATATTTTACAGTTTTTGGTATACTTGTATATTGTGCTATTTTAACATTTCAGTTTCCAAATATTCATTGTTTTATTTAGCCACCTATTTTTGCTACTTAATTTTATATAGTACAAACATGCTAAACATACCTATTAACTCTAATAAAATTTGTGTAGCTTCTTTTGGACTTTTCCATGAAGATAATTATGTCATCTATGAAAAGAGAAATTGTATTTCTTTCTTTCTGATCTATATATAGCTTTCATTTCTATTTATTTCTGTGTTGCACTGGTTAGAATCTTATGAACAATGTTGAATAGAAGTGGTGACAAGAAACATTTTTTTTTTCTTAAAATAAGGGATTAATGTCCAATTTCTCATCGTGAAGTATTACATTATTGGTATTTTTTTCTTGGCTGTCCTTTATCAGTTGAGGAAGCTGACTTTTACTACTTTTATATCGAGAGTTTTTATTAAGAACGTGTATTGAATGTTGCCAGATGGTTTTCTGTTTGTTTCCTGCATCTATTTATGTAATCCTACTTTTTTCTCTTTATATCCCTTATATAGTATCTTACATCGATTGGTTTTCTAGTATCGAATCAATTTTGTGCTTTCACAAAAAACACTACATGGTCATGATGCATAATCTTTTCAATAAATTTGTTAACCTCACATGATTTTGAACAGGAGGGTGAAATATTACCTTGGTATTAAATTATTTCTTTGGCCACTAGTTAGATAATAACCATCTGGGGTTACATTTGGGAGCAGATATTACTGTTGAAACCTAGTACAAAAATTCACATGAGTGATGAGTATAGCTTGGCTCATGTTGATAACAGGAGGCTTGTGGAACTGTGGTTGGATGTTTGCATAAATTTCAAAGTTAGAATTATAAAATTCCTATTGAATGTAATATTAGGTGTAAAAGAAAAGTCAAAGTTTTTGACCTAAATAACTTAAGTATAGAATTACTATCAACAATGATGGAAAAAGATATGAATGGTTTCAGAGCTGAAAGAGAAGAACAAAATTCAATTTTAAACAAATTAACTGTCTGACTTAAGTATACAGTTGAAATTATCAATGCAGTGTTTGTATATAAGTATGGAATTCAGGAAGCTGACTTGACTAATGATAAAATAAGTAACATTATTTTCTGATTAATGAAACAAAATGCGATTTTTTTATTTACAGTGATGACATTTTATTATAGTTGATGGAATGCTAATGTAATATTCGGGTTCAGGGGTTCAGGGTGCTCTCAGCTCCCCTGAGAGGACGTTTCTCCAGGTTCTTGGCCTCCTGCCCTCTCAAGAATGAGAGAGGGGACCACGGCGCAGTGCGCAGTAAATGCCGGACTCAAAGGTGTTTGTAGAAAGTGAGTTATTTATTTAGAGAGAGAAACAAGAGAAGAAAAGAGAAAGAAACAGCTAACTCTCACACTGAGAGAATCCAGAAAGATGGAATCCAGGAAAGGAAAGCAGCTTCTACACTGAGTGGAAGGGAATAGAGAGAGATGGAGATTAGGAGGGGAAGACAGGCTTCCATGAAGGGAGTGTTTGTGGAAGGGGACTCAGAGGGAAAATCCAGGATAGAGAAAAAAGAGCTTCCACGAGCAAGACAGTGTTCCTGGGAGGGGATCCAAACATGGAATCTGAAGGGGTGTGGAAGAAGGGGACTTTTAACCTGGGAGGAACCCCCACCTTCTCTAAGACCCCTGGCCAATGAAAGGACTTCCTTAGAACTTTCTCTGGGGTGATTGACTCTTAGTTTCTTCCTGTACCCATGAAATTTAAACATAAACCGTTAAATTTCCTGGATAAAGAGAGATGGGGTGGGGGGGCATGGCACTGGGAAGTTCTTGCCCTTAAAACTACGCTCCCCTGTGTACCCGGAAAGAGAAAACATTCCCTCATTTCCCCCCTCTGAACAGGAAGCCCAACTTCTGTTGGAATTACGAACGTCAATCCTCTATAACTACCTCCTGCTAAAATAGGGCATAGAAGAGGCCCTGCAGTTGAGCTTTCCTCCAGAGGGGAGCCTTTCAGAGGTGCAAGTTAATGTAGAGGTCCACAATAGAGCCCATGAGCCAAGGACATCCAGGGTTCCAGCGGTAGGATTGTGACCTTATGGTTCTATAAGAAACGGATGTGACAAGGTGATTAAAAATGAGAGGCCCAGAGGCCAACAAATACAGAATAGTTATAAATGAGCCTAGGAGAGAATAGAGCCAGGACAGTCAGTTGTTAAACAAGCTTTATAATATTGTTTCTGGAAGATTTTTAGTCCTGTGTTTGATTGATTCCTGAGTTCTATGTTCAAAACAACACTCAACTGGTTTACAAAATAGCAGCATTTTACCTAGAAAGAGACAGCTTCCTTTCCCACTATGAAAAGGATAATCGGAGTTTGAGCAATAGCAAAGTTGAGGGTTATGGTCCTGTTAATGCCAGTACATAAATTAGACTTAGGCTTGGTTACTTCCCTGAGGATCTTGTTGGAAAAGCAGACATAGATCTTCTAAGGGCTCGCAGGTGAATGAAGGGTTGTCTCCTGGAACTTCAGGCTGTGGAGTGGAGGGTCTGTGACTTTCTTCAGGAGGTGTCCAAGGCTTCAGCTGAGTGTTATGAATCCATGAGTTAATTTCCACTACCTTAACTGCCATTGGAGTGGACAGAATGACCAAAAATTGTCCTTCCCAGGATGGGCCTAGGGAGGGAGAGTCTGACGAGAGAGAATTAACAAGCACCAAGCCTCCAGGGCAGGAGAGAAATACTGAGAAGGCCATGCAGTGTCCAGGAGATTAGCTTCCTGGACCTCTATGTTACCCAGGGCTCTGTGAGGGTGACAACTCATGTTGGCACTTGTTCCAGAAACCCTCAGTCCTGCCATTGGGTCATCTGGTCAGACACCTCTGGCCCTGGGGACCCTTGCCCCCTGGTACAGTGTGCTTTCTAGTGATTCCCTTGGCACAGCGGGCATGGATGAGATGGTGGTCCATTACTCTGGGGACAATTTCTTACAAAATGTCCCTTCAGACCGCACTGGTAACAAGTTCAGCCAGATTGGTGTCTAACCCAAGCGTTTCCTCCATTTGTGTCCCTGGGGTCTGCTTGCCTGAGGACCATAATTAAGGCAGCAGCTTTTCTCTGATCTCTCCTGTTGATTTCAGCCTGTTCTTTCTCTTATCTGTTATAAAACACAAGTTTGCCTGGTTCAGTAATGATTCTAGACTCTGTTCTGGCCCCAAGGCCAGTTTCTGGAGCTTTCTCCTGATATCTGCTGCTGAATGAGTAATAAACTTGTCCTTTAGCATTAACTGATTCTCAGTGGAGTCTGGTGACAGGGGTGTGTACTTTCTTAAAGCCTCCCATAATCACTTCAGGAAAGCTACAGGGGTTTTCTTCCCTTCCCTTTGCGGGCTAGATTTTCCACTTGGCAGAGGGTAATTTGGCCACGCTATTTGGCAGAAAAAGTGAGCCACTTCTTCCTTAAAGACTGCATGTCAAATCGGTCCCAATTTTCCAGCATACACTTTAATGGGAACTTGAGCTTGGGAACAGAAACACCCATCTGCAATCGAACACAAGGGTTGCCCGCATCCCCGGTTAAAGAAATTACAGCTGCTTTGACCTGAGGTGTCCCCCAAGTAAAATGGTTACTAAAATGAAACATCTTTCAGTCAGTACCCTAATATTTCTTGTGCCCAAGATGCATGATCCATCTTATCAGAGGACCTCCTATGTACTGGATTTGAATCATGACCTACCAGCATTGGGGGTCCACTCTCACTGCCTGCAGTCATGTGAGTGACTACCATAGACGCATGAAACGAAAGGGGGCTATTGGGTTGGGTAGTAATTATACCAGTGAGCCCCAAATGGGGCCAGTGAGGCTCAGGAGATGGGTAACACCAGTTACCAGCAAAAGTCCAATTTACACAGGCCAATTTATAAAACTGCCACAGAAGGGTAAAATTCTAGGGAGGGGCCATTAGAGCACACAGTTCAAAGAAGGCAGGCCGGGACTGGCTGAGGCTGGAACAATACCCTCAGGACCCGGGCCTCCTCTCCCCTAACCCATCTTCCCTTGTAGGAAAATGCTCTTAAGGTTGTGAGAACTGCCATTGATTATTTGGGGCCTGGATCCGGTTTAACTATGATGTTCTAGATGGAAAAGTTCTGCCATAGAGAGAGCCAACCCTCAGCAAGACAAATTAAACACCAAACACAAAGTCCCATAACCTTTGGCTTCTGAATTTCCCCAAAAGGTCTCACCCATTCAAGACTGGCTCCACCAGAGATTTGAACCAGCAATCTTGCAGTTGCAGGCCCCACACCTTAACCCACTGTGCAAACAGATTGCTTGCATCAAAGGAAGGCAGAAAGCTTTCTTAAGCCATATTTTGAATGAGACTACTGCACCCTGAGGCGATGTGGCCGGTGTAAAAACTGGGCGGGACTGACTGCCAACAGCCGCTTCCTTTTCCTCGGCCACACCAGCAGAGGAAGAAGCTGCTTGCCGCATCAGTTTAAAAGCCGCGTTCACGCAGCGGCCGCCATGAGTTCCTCAACCCCTGCAGCTTTCGGTCGCCATGTTGACCCTGCCAGAACCACCTGCGTGGTTGGGCCACTCCCCAAGCGGCTGCCCTCACAGGGACCCGCGTGTCATGGAGAGCCTTTTCACCCTGCTGCCTGGGACTGGAGAACACTGGAGAGGCCTGCCAGAACCCTGTGCCAGGTCCTCTGCAGGCTCGGGCTGTACCTCGCCCCGCCCCATTGTTTTCTCCAGCTGACTGCTGCCCGCGCCCAGGGCTGGGCTGTTCCGGCGGGCTAGGAGCGAAAGGCCCGGGGGGCAGTGCTCACCTGATCTGCCCCACAGGCTCCTGAAGGTTTTGGTCCCAGAGATAATATCCGAAGGATAGAGAAGGAGACAGAAAACAGAGAGAGAGACTAGAGGTTAAAAAAAAAAACCAAAAAACTGTGCTTTTAATTCCAGCTGGCCCACGCACTTCAGACAGGCTGAGCGGCAGCTGCTGCTCTGGTTCCCGCAGCCCTGCCTGACTATGGCCGCTTCAGGTGTTCTTAAAGAGACAGGACAGAATGGGGCCAGTTTTACTCACAATTTTGAAGTCTTTTTCTCTGACTGTACCTCTTTCCTGGCTGTACCCCTCTTTTGGTGTACCCCTCTTCTGGCTGGCTCGCCAAAATGTAATAATGGGGTTCAGGGAGACCTCAGCTCCCCTGAGAGGACGTTTGTCCAGGTTCTTGGTCTCCTGCCCTCTCAAGAATGAGAGAGGGGACCATGGCACAGGGCGCAGAAAATGC
>CAUYQU010003554.1:0-36822 GCA_963574635.1 Cheracebus regulus | reverse complement strand
TGGGGAGAAATGGCAGATATAGGTGAAGGGGAGGAAGGCAACAAATTACACTGCCACGTGTGTACCTATGCAACAATATTGTATGTTCTTCACATGTACCCCAAAACCTAAAATGCAATAAAAAAAAAAAATAAAAAAATAAAAAAATAAAAAAATAAAAAAAAAAAAAATTAAGAAATAAGAATAATATGCCAAACATTAGAATATGTTGAATCTAGTAAGGGTAAGCAGTTATTTCTTGAATCTCTAGATATACGCATGAGTGTTGGTAAATACCTGACTGTATAATCAGCTCTAGATATAAAATGTTTATGAAGTTGGCTGTAAGTTTAGGGAGAAAAGTTTTCCTTTCTGTGGGTTTGGATATATTTGGGAAACATTAGCTTAGGGGGTAAAGTAAATTAGCCAACTCTGAAAAGCACCATCAAACTCCTTAAAATAAACACATACTAGGGGCCCAACTTAAATTTCAAGCAGATGGCATGAGCTGCTCAGAATAGCCTGTTACAGTCTGTGTTATAAGGTAAAATGACTTAGAGAATAGCAGTAGTCTTCAAACAATTAATGTCAAATAGACACTGCTGAGTATAGATTGCTCCCCTGCTTGCATCACAAATGTTAATTCACCCTGCCCCCACACACATTAAAACTCAACATCATTGAGTTGAGTGTTTCATTTCTATTTGAGATAGACTTATGGTAAGTCAGCTTTGCTCCCCAAATAAGTTAGCCATAAAGTACTTCTATATGCAAAATTGGAATCTAAATTTTACTACTCAAACAGGAAATAAAAGTTGTTTTTCTAAATCTTCTTTACTCTTAAACTAGGTTATAGTTTACAGATCTGAATATTGTCACTTGTACACCATACATACACAGAGATCTAAAACTCTCTACAAGTAAATAAAGGGAAAAAAAGGCCCAATGACCCAATAAGAAAACAGGCCAAGCCTGTCATAGAGATGTTTTATCATCTCCAGACTGGCAGGAAGAGAATGCATACTCACTGTAAGTTCCTGATTTGATTTGCAGAGAATATAGAACCTTAGCAGAAAACAACCTCTCGGGGCAAGAGCAACTGTACCCTATCTCAGCACAGCTTTTCTCCAGTTCTTATTTACCTAAGGAGATGAATAGCTGTCAGGAACATTGTCTGTACATTGTCCTGCCAGATCTGAGAATACAGCAAAATTTTTATTTTATCAAAAATCTTATACCAGATTATACTATTCTTTTCAGGTGGACATACAACAGTCTGCATTTCAGTTTAGAGAAATGTTTACAGTCATCTGGTTCTCTTTATTCTTGGGAACAAGACTATCTCACTTGTAACACATAACCAGTGCCCAGTTGTCCATTCCTAAGCAATATCACTTCCTCCTACTTTCTAGAAGTTCTTCATGCAGATTGTGGAAGACAGAGTTCTCAGAAGGCTTTGCCCTCATTCACCCCTCCAGAAATCCATGCCTTTGTATAATTCCCTCCCCTTGAGGGTAACCTAGTAGAATACAGCAAAGTGATACAGATTACAAGAGATTGTGGCTTCTATCTTGCTAGCAGACTCTCTCTGCCTTCTGTGCTTACACACTTTGATGAAGCAAGCTACCATACCAGGGAGGCCCATTGGCAAGCAACAGCCCATCAGTCTAGCAGCCTTGAGGAACTAAATTCTTCTAACTAACACATAGGTTTGGAAGTAGATTCTTTTCCAGTCCAGCTTTCAGATGAGATCCCAGCCATGCCAACATCTTGATTGCAGCCCTGTGAGAGACCTTAAAACAGAATCGTTTCTGATCTCCTGACCCACAGAAACTGTGAAATAACAAGTATGTTTTGTTTTAAGGTACTAAGTTTGTAGTAATTTGTTATGAAGCAGATTGTAAATAATATGCAGATAAAATCAGAACAGAAAAATAAATGAAAATGGCTTTAACTCTAGAAAGAGTTTCCCCATGTAAAATTTTGAAAATGCTTCTCTGCCTGATACCAAACTGTAGTACATATATAAGCAAGAAAACACAGAAAGGTGTCTAGAAGGGTAATACCAAATTAAATATCTTTATCCAAGAGGAATGAAAACCAGTATTCACACAAAACCTGTGCACAAACCTTGTGAATATATTAAAAACCAGTGAATTGTGCAGTTTAAAAAGGTGAATTATGTGGTATATGAATTATATCTCCAAAACATTTAATTAAAAACCTTTACACAATTATTCATAGAAACTTTCTTTAAAATTGCTAAAAACTAAAAACATCTCAGTTATCCTTCAACTAGTAAATGAAAAACTGGTACAGCCATGCAATTCAATACTGCTTAGCAATAAAAGAGAATGCACTGCCAGTACAGCAACATGGATGATTCTCAAATTCATTATGCCAGGTGACAGAAGTCAGACTCAAAAGACTGTTTACAGTGCGATTCTACTTAAATGACATTCTGAAAAAAGCAGAACTGCAAGAACAGAAAACAGATTAGTGTTTGCCAAGGAGGGGTAGAAGAAGCCAGGGAGAACTTTGAGGAGGTGAAAATGTGGCAGGCCTTGGTCAGTGGTGGTGCATAACTGCGCATTTGTCAAGACTCAGTGCTATACGCTGAAAAGGGTGGGTTTTACTGTAAGTAAATTGACCTCAATAAACATGATTTTTAAATGATTACAACTTTGTTTTTGGTTTGTTTTGGTTTGGCTTTAACGTTTACCATAATTCTATTGGGTTTTAGATTCTAAGTTGTATGTAAGCTTCTGTTTTTAAAAAAATCCTCTTATTGTCAACAATATTTAATTGTGCTGGAAACTTTACTTTGAGATTGTTTAATAGAGAAAGACAATAAATAATGTTCAAGAACAGACGATTCATAACATCAGAGTATATTGTGAGAAGATGGTATTTCAGAATAGCAGTATTTCTTATATGCTGGTAGGATTGTTTGTAGAGAATCATTTCTACATAATTTTCATACCTGAATTTCTTTAATAAAGCCATTCAAAGGTTAAGTTCTAGATTGCTTCATGTTGCTTATCAGTGTTTTAAAGCTAAAATATAAAAGTAGCTGTTAAATTGGCTCAACAGGAAACTCAGTATAGCCTTTAAAAAGAGAAATTTAGTAAATAATGTGTCTAAAGAATGACATACAGCTGGGTGCAGTGGCTTATGACTGTAATCCCAGCAGTTTGGGAGGCTGAAGTGGGAGGATCACTTGAGTCCAGGAGTTTGAGACCAGCCTGTAAAACAGTGAGACCTGCATCTCTCCAAAAAAAAAAAAAATCACCCAGACATGGTGGCAGACACCTTGTGGTCCCAGTTACTTGGAAGGCTGAAGTGGGAGAATCACTTGAGCCTGGGAGATCAAGGCTACATTGAAGTCTTATCACACTGCTGCACTCCAGCCAAGGTGACAGAGCAAGACCTTGTCTCAACCCTGCCCCCCCCCCCCAAAAAAGGCATGTAATCAGTTAAAAAAAGACATTATTTGCTTATATTGTAGAGTGGTTCTAAAATACAGGTTTTACATTGAGAAATTTTAATACTTTTTTTTTTTTTAACTTTCCAAAGGTGAGGAAGAAAATGCTTCCCGTTCTTCTGGATGGGCATCCTATCTTCATAGTTGGTCTGGACTTCGATAGATTGATGGAAGGAAAATTTTTATTAACGAAATAGAATCTATTTACAAAAATGGTTCATGTTTATTACCATCATTCTTTTGTCAAAAAGTGTGTATATATGTTTGCATCTACATATGTTTGTACATCTGTGTGACAGATGTCTTTTAAAAGTTTCAACTTGAAGTAAAAGTACAACAGCTTGAAGTATTGATACCAAGCCACAGCCCTCTAACTCATGTGATCTCCCATGCATGCTGCCAGAATAAAAATACCAGGAATGAATTCACTCCCCACTTCTCTGGAACCTCAGGACCTGCCCATTTCTCAGCAGTACTGTAAATTTTGAAGTTAAACTAAATTTTGGTACCATACCAACTGGAATTTAGGCTTTAAAAATAATGTTTCAAGGCCAGGTGTGGTGGTTCATGCCTGTAATTCCAGCACTTCGGGAGGCTGAGGCTGGAGGATTGCTTGAGGCTAATGAGCTGTGATTGTACCACTGGACCCCAGCTCAAGCAACAGAGCAAGACCTTGTCTCTAAAAATAATAATAGTAATAAAGTTAAAATAATGTTTCAAGACTATTTATTGCAAGGTCAGATTTGCAGATTGTTGTTATAAATTGTTGAGAAATTTTGGTGATTAGAATATGAAGGAAAAAGCTTTATTGGTAAAAGTGACATGTTTATTAAGGGGCTATGAAGTAAATATGCTGCAGTTAATTATAAGTTAAATACAATTTAGTTATTTGCTATAAAATAATCTGTTCTTTTTTTCTCTGAAGTATGTTATCTCAAAACTCATTATGTTGTCAGAGTGCTGGAGATGGCTACTGTAACACTGATTATGAATAGGTGGGCCCATCACTTGAATTGGGGTGATTTCATGGTGTCTCTCCAGGCTTTTGGTATGGTGTCACTACATGCAAGCCATGAGTCTGTTTTGAGAATCCTCTCCATTTTCCCAAATGAAAACATATCACAACAGTGACTATATTACTCAGCATTGTATCTAAATATGAAACTGGTGCTTCCAGTGTTTTGGCAGATAGTGTTGTTCTGTAAGCTTTCCATCAGAAGGGATTTTAGAAAGACAACTTAGAGGTCAGCGCTACAGCTTCACAGTTCCTCTGAATAACTTCAGGTAGTAGTGTTACTTGCCTTTGATGCCTCTGCATATGTTTTAATGACTAAATCAAAATTGTGTTGTTTTTAAATCAAAAATTTGATAATTGTATTTTAATATTTATGTGTTAATAAATCACCACACAGTATGCCCTCTGAAGTTCTCTTAAGCCTTCAGTTTATACTTTTAATTTTCATTCTGAGCTGGAGAACTGACTTTGCACTTTGGTTACACAGAACATTGGTTTCCAATTTAGTTTAACTGAAATTTGCTGCTGATATGTTGAGTTTGTTCTTTAAAAAATATCTCTTATCTGTCTTTCCTCCTGTCTTAGAAGAACAGACCTAACTAGTGAATATATTAATAAAAATGCATCTATTTCAGAGCTGACATGAACAGTTTAGTTTTTTTACTTCATAAACTGTGAATATTAGTATGCCAACTGCATACAATGTAACTAATCATATTTAAATATATTTCACTTTCTCTTTGACTTTAGGCCTTTTGAAGTCTGTATAAACTTGTTTTGAAATATAGTCTCTGCTTATGAATGTCATAACAAAAATACCTTTTTGCATGTTAAAAAATTATTGATTACAAAAGGCATATTCTTTCATGATTTCATCAATGAGAGGAAGTGTAATGATTATTTTAATATTTCTATTAAATATGTT
Organism: Cheracebus regulus; assembly: GCA_963574635.1. Taxonomy (NCBI): domain Eukaryota; kingdom Metazoa; phylum Chordata; class Mammalia; order Primates; family Pitheciidae; genus Cheracebus; species Cheracebus regulus. Next base: position 31,419 of record CAUYQU010003554.1, on the reverse strand, counting down.
TAACTGTATATTTTTATGGCTGCTCTTTTATGTTGGACACTGTCTCTTTGGAGTTTTTCATTGGTTTCTGAAATGGAACTGCAAACTTCATTACTACTGGCCTTACATGGTTGGGACCTATTAGGTGCTTGAGAGAAAGAAAACCAACTCTTTGATACTCGCCAGGTAGACCATGGTACCTGCCATGTCTGACACCCGGCATCCAGCTAAAACTAGAAATAGCACTGGGCCTCCCTGTGGTCAAGACATTGATTTGACGAGAAGCAGATGTCTGGCTAAGGCTGCCAACCTAAGGGTGGCCTTAGATGAAGGGCTTTGTTCAGTTAGGGGCAGAGGTCATTAACTTCTTTGGATGTTTGGACTGGGAGATGAGGAGAGACAGAGCAAAAAGAGAAACAACAGATCCAAGAAGGAGGAACAAAGCTAACCCTGGATACGGTTGGATACAGCAGCCAGGCCAAGAAAGGCATCTGGTGAGAAGCAGCTCTTCAGCCCTGGGCCTGATGCACACATTACTCCTTGGTTTCTTAAGAGCCAAATTCATACAGCCCTTGAGGAGTGGAAACTGATGCACATCTCTTGTGTACAATAAGTTATGCTTGTGCACAACAAGCGATCCACCCACCTCGGCCTCCCAAAGTGCTGAGATTACAGGTGGGAGCCACCACACCTGGCCAAAGGAGACTTTGTAAGTGATCAGCATTGTATTTTGTCTAGAACAGTGGTGTTTTTACACCAGATATGCTCACAATTATTAATAGCACCCACTTTCACTCTTGAGTCCCAGCTTCAAAGATAAGTAAATAATGCCACCCTGCCAATAGAGGAAATACAAAGAAGGTAGAAGAATTTGAAGTAACAGATCATCTTGAGTGTATTCACTCATATCTGTACATCCTCCTTCTGAATAATCTGGCTAGAAATAACAAAGCCATGTCAGCCATTGAATTGATCTACAGGTTACTCTTACTATGAAATAGAGGATTTTGGTTATTTTTTTCATTTATTTTTTCTTTTGAATGGTCATGCATACAAAAAGTGAATATAGTGTGTATACATAATAATTTCATGAACTTGCCACTCAGCTTTAAAATGATGGCCAAGTGTGGTGGCTCATGCCTGTAATCTCAGCACTTTGGGAGGCCAAGATGGGCAGATCACTTAAGGCCAGCAGGAGTTTGAGGCCAGTCTGGCCAACATGATGAAATCCCATCTCTACTAAAAATACCAAAATTAGCTGGGCCTTGTACATGCCTGTAATCCCAGCTACTGGGGAGGCTGAAGCATGAGAATCACTTGAGCCTGTGAGGCAGAGGTTGCAGTGAACTGAGATCACACCACTGCCTTCCAACCTGGGTGACAGAGCAAGACTATCTCAAAAAAGTGAAGCAATACTAATACCTTTTGAGCTCCCTGTGTGCCTCTCCCAGATTGCAGACCCCTCAGGGCTCCCATATTTAACCAGTATCTTGAATTTAGTGTTCAAAAGACGTTCTCATACATCTGTATGTATTATTACGTTTTCTTGTTTTTGAGCTTTATAAATATTGAATTATACTCTGAATTTTTATCTGACTTGCTAATTCAATATTTTATTTGTTCATATTGATGCATATAGCTTAAGTTTGTTTTCATTGCCATATTCTATTACATTTTGTCAATATATTATAATCTCATCTATTGGCTGTTTCTACTTTTTTGTTCTTATAAGTGATTTTGTCAAGGACATTATTCTGCATGTTTCACAGTATGTACAAGAGTTTAACATAGGTAGGAGTGGACTGGTAACAGTATATACATGTGCTGAACTCTGCTAGATAATGTCAAATGTGTTGGTTGTATTAATATTATGTTACATTATGTTATGTTATGTTTTGCTTTGTAGAGATGGGTCCTGCTGTGTTGCCCAGGCTGGTTTGAAACTGCTAGCCTCAAACAATCCTTCCACCTTAGCCTCCGAAGTGTTGGGATTACAGGCATGAGCCACTGCACCCAGCCTCAATGTGCTTTACAGTAGACAGTGTTTGAAAGTTGCCGTTGCTCCACATTTTCATCAACAATTCATATTATCAAACTTGTTAATTATTGGCAGTATGTTGGGTACAGTCTTGCTGTGATTTTAATTTATACTTTTCTTGTGCTTTTAAATTGCATTCTTCCTAATTAAGAATGAGGTTGAGCACCTTTTCTATATTATTAACCATTTTTGTTTCTGTTCTGTAAAATGCCTGTCAATGTAGGGCGTACATCATTATTGTGTTTCACTGTATTGCACTTCACAGTTACTGCGTTTTTGCAAAGTAAGGGCCTGTGGTTACCCTACGTTGAGCAACTCTGTTGGCACCATTTTTCCAAAGGTATGTTCTCACTTCATGTCTCTGTATCACACTTTTGTGATTCTCATATTTCAAACTTTTTCATTATTATTACATTTGTTATGATGTCACGATCAGTGATCTTTGATGTTACTATTGTAATTTTTTTGAGATGCCACAAACCACACCCATATAAGAGCAAATTTATTGATAAATATTGCATGTGTTCTGATTGCTCCACTGACCACCTGTTCCCCATCCCTCTCCCTCTCCTTAGGCCTATTTCCTAACACAGCAATATTGAAATTAGGCCAATTAAAAACCCTGCAATGCCTTCTAAGTGTTTTTAAGTCATAGAAAGACTCACACATCTCTCACCCAAAAGCTAGAGATAATTAAGTTTAGTGAAGAAAGCATGTCAAAAGCTGAGAGTGAGGTCAAAAGCTAAGTCTTTTTGTTGTTGTTTTTAAGATTCAAGGAGTACATATGTAGGTTTGTTAAAAGAGTATATTGCAGCCGGGCATGGTGGCTCACACCTGTAATCCCAGCACTTTGGAAGGGCAAGATGGGCGGATTACAAGGTCAGGAGATCACGACCATCCTGGCTAACAGTGAAACCCCTTCTCTACTAAAAATACAAAAAATTAGCTGGGCGGGGTGGCGCACATGTGTAATCCCAGCAACTCAGGAGGTTGAGCCTATAGTCCCAGCTACTCAGGAGGTTGAGGCAGGAGAATTGCTTGAACGCGGATGACAGAGATTGCAGTGAGCCGAGATCACACCCCTGCACTCCAGCCTAGGCAACAGAACAAGACTCCATCTCAAAAAAAAAAAAAAAGTATACTGCATAATACTGAGGTTTGGATATTACTTCCTTGTGGCATGAATCATTTGCAAATATTTTCTCCAACTTTGCAGATTGTCTCTTCACTCTGTTGATTTGTTTCCTTTGCTGTGCAGAAACTTTGTAGTTTGATATATTTCATTTGTCTTTGCTATGCTTTTGAGGTCTTAGCCATAACATGCAATGCCCTAAAGCATTTTCCCTATGTTTTCTTCTAGTAGTTTCATAGTTTCAGGTCTTACATTTAAATCTTTAATCAATTTTTAGTTGATATTTGTATATGGTAAGAGATAGAGGTCTTGTTATGATATTCTGCATATGAGTATCCATTTACTGAAGAAACTGTCCCTTTCCCTGATGAATATTCTTGGTAGCTTTGTTGAAAATAAGTTGGCTGTAAATATGTGGATATATTTCTGGGATCTCTACTTTGTTACTCTGGTCTATGTGTCAGTTTCTATGCCAGTACCATGATGTTTTGATTACTGTAGCTTTGTATTATATTTTTAAGCCTGGTAATATGATTCCTCTAGCTTCTTTCTTTCTTTCCTTCCTTTCTTCCTTTCTTTCCCTTTCTTTCTCTCTTCCTTTCTTTTTCTTTCCTTCTTTCTTTCTTTTTCTCTTTCCTTTCCTTTCCTTTCCTATCTTTTTTCCTCTCCTTTTTCCTTTCCTTTTTCCTTTCCTTTTTCCTTTCTTTCCTTTCCTTTCCTTTCTCTTTTCCTTTCTGCTTTCTTTCCCTTCCCTTTCCCTTTCCCTTTCCTTTCCTTTCCTTCTTCTCTCCAGAGTGGTGAAAGGGGACATCCTTGTCTTTTTCCAGTTTTTAGAGGAAAAGTTTTCAACTTTTTGCTTTTCAGTATGATGTTAGCTATGGGTTTGCCATATATGGCTTCTACTGTGTTGAGGTATGGTCCTCCTATACCTAATTTGTTGGGAGTTTTATCAGGGATGGATGTTGAATTTTATCAAATGCTTTTTCTGCCTCTATTAAGATGAGTATATGGCTTTTGCTTTCACTTTATTGATGTGATACGTCACGTTTATTAATATGCATATATGGAACTATCCTTGCATCCCTGAGATAAATCCCATTTGGTAATAGTGAATGATCTTTTTAATGTGCTGCTAGATTCAAGTTGCTATATTACGTTAAAGATGTTTGCATCTAGGTTTATCAGGGATATTGATCTATAGTTTTCTGAGTCCCTGTCTGGTTTTGATATCAGGGAAATACTGACCTCATAGAATGAGCTTGGAAGAGATTCTCTTCAATTTTCTGAAACAGTTTGAAAAGAATTGTGTTAGTTCCTTAAATGTTTGGTAGAATTCCTCAGTGGAGTCATTGAGTCAAGGGCTTTTTTTTAATGGGACACTTTTTATTATAAATTCAATCCTGTTATTCATAGTCTGTTCAGGTTTTCTATTTTTTCTTGATTCAATCTTGGTAGGTTGTGTCTAGAAATGTGACCGTTTCTGCTAGGTTTTCCAATTTCTTGGTGTATACTTGTTCATAGTAGTCTGTAATGATCCTTTGTATTTTTATGGTATAAGTTTTAGTGTTTCCTTTTTTTATTCCTTATTTTCTTTGGCTCTTTTTTTCTTGTGATTACCTAGTGATTTGTTGATTTTGTTTATCCTTTCAAAAAACTACCTTTTAATTTCATTGATGTTTTGTATTGGTTTTTTAATCTCAAATTTATTTGTACTCTGATCTTTATTATTTATTTCCTTGTGCTAACTTTGGTTTTGATTTTCCTTTTCTAATTCCTTGATATATATCATTGGATTGTTTATTTAAATTTTTTATACTTTTTTGATATCGATGTTAATTGCTGTAAATTTCTCTTAATATTGCTTTAGCTGCACTGTTTACAATAGCAAAGACTTGGAACCAACCCAAATGCCCATTGATGATAGACTGAATGGGAAAATATGGCACATATACACCATGGAATATTATGCAGCCATAAAAAATGGTGAGTTCGTGTCCTTTGTAGGGACATGAATGAATCTGGAAACCATCATTCTCAGCAAACTGACACAACAGAAAATCAAACACCACATGTTCTCACTCATAGGTGGGTGTTGAACAATGAGAACACATGGACACAGGTAGGGGAGCATCACACACTGAGGTCTGTTGGGGGGAACTAGGGGAGGGATAGTGGGAGGTGGGGAGTTGGGGAGGTATAACATGGGGAGAAATGCCAGATATAGGTGATGGGGAGGAAGGTAGCAAACCAAACTGCCATGTATGTACCTATGCAACAATCCTGCATGTTCTTCACATGTACCCCAAAACCTAAAACACAATAAAATATTTTTTAAAAAATATTGCTTTAGCTGTATCTCATAGAGTTTGTTTTGTTTTGTTTTGAGATGAAATTTCACTCTTGTCACCCAGGTTGGAGTGCAGTGGCGCGATCTCAGCTCACGGCAACCCCTGCCTCCTGGGTTCAAGCAGTTCTCCTGCCCCAGCCTCCCGAGTAGCTGGGATTACAGGCATCCACCACCATGCCCAGCTATTTTTTCTTTTTATTTTTTAAGTAGAGATGGGGTTTCATCATGTTTGGCAGGCTAGTTTTGAACTCCTGACCTCATATCTCAGGCTATCCACCCACCTCAGCCTCCCAAATTGCTGGGATTACAGGCGTGAGCCACCACGTCTGGCCTATAGGTTTTTGTATGTTGTGTTTCTTTTGTTATTTGTTTCAAACATTTAAAAAATTTATTTCCTAATTTCTCTATAGACCTAGTCATTCAGGAGCATGTTGTTTAATTTCTGTACATTTGTATTATTTTGAAATGTTCTGCTGTTATTGATTTCTAGTTTTATTCCTTTGTGATCAGAAGAGATACTGTTGTACCGAACCGAGCATAGAACGTCAACACTAAGACAAAAGTATGCCAAATTGCAGGGTCTTTATTGCCGGCGGCCACAGAGGACTCACTTCTCTCTAACCTGTGGCCCCGAATGGAGGGTGTCAAGACCTTTTATACCCGTAAAAATCACCTTGGGAGTGAGGGTGAGGGGCGGGGGTGGGGGTGAGGAACTTCAGACATTCCGAGGGCTAGTGAATTCTGTAAATCACCTTCTGGGCGGAGATGAGGGTGTGGGGCTGCGGACATTCCAAGGGCCGGGGGACTTTTGACATTCTGATTGTTACTTAAGTGGTTAACAGAAGTCAAGATAAGCATTTGTTTACACATTGTCTGTGTAGGGTGGAAATTACAAGTCCAAGGGGCCAAGATGGCGTGGGTTTGGACTGCTTGCCTGTCACATTAGCACCGAGAGCAGTTTCAACAGAAAGCCAAGGTATGGTTGAGGTATGCAGTTTTATGGGGCTTTTACCATGTCACAATACTTGTTATGATTTTAGCTCTTTTAAATTTGCTGAGCCTTGTTTTTGGCCAAATCACATGTTCCATCCTGGAGAACGTACTATTTACTCATGAACAGAATGTATATTCTGTAGCTGTTGGATGTAATGCTCTATAAATGTCTCTTAGGTCCATTTGTTCTGAAGTACACTTTAAATTCATTCTTTCTTTAATGTCTATCTAGGTGATCAGTTTAATGCTGAGAATAGGGTGTTGAAGTCTCCAATTACTATTTTATTGAAGTCTGTCTCTCCCTTTAGATCTAGTAATATTTGATTTTTATATATGGGTACTCTGGTATTGGGTACATAGATAATATTTAGAATTGTTCCATCCTCTTTCTGAATTGATCCCTTTATCACCATATAATGAACTTCTTTGTCTCTTTTTGCTGCTTTTGACTTAAAGTCAGTTTTATCTGATAAAAGCATGGATAGTTCTGCTCACTTGTAGTTTCTGTTTTTGTGGAATCGTCTTTTTTCATTTCTTCATTTTCAGTCTATACATGTTTTTACAGGTGAAGTGAGTTCCTCATAGGCAACATATGGTTGGGTTATTTTTTCAAAAATCCATTCAGCCAATCTACATTTTTTAAGTGGAGAACTAAATCTACATTCAAGATTATTATTGATAGGTGAGGATTTATTCCTGTCATTTTGTTCTTTTTTAGTTGTTTTGTGTATTCTTTGTTCTTTTCTTACTGTTTATCATTGCAGTTTGGTGGTTTCCTTTAATGCTAAATTTGATTCTTTTTCTTATTTGTGTATCTGCTCTACCAGTGAGTTTTATACTTTCTCTTGTTTCCAATGATAATGCTTATTGTCTTTTCACCTCTAGATATAGGACTCCCTTGAGAATTTCTTTTAAGGCTGGTCTGGTAGTGATAAATTCCCTCATTGTTTTCTTGTCTGAGAAAGACTTTCTTTCTTTTCTTTTCTTTTTTGCCTGCCCCTCCCCCTCGACTTTTATTTCTCCCTCATTTCTGAAGCAGAGCTTTTCTAGGCATAGTATCCTTTGCTGGCAGTTTTCCTTTTTTCAGCCCTTTGAATATACCATCCCGCTCTCTCCTGGCCTGTAAGGTTTCTGTGGAGAAATATGCTGTTATTCTAATGGTGATACCCTTATATTTTAGTTAACACTTTTTTTTTTTTTTTGCTTTTTTTAGATTTCTATCTATTTGACTTTTGACAGTTTGACTATAATGGCTTAGGGAGGACCTTTTGGTATTGAATCTGTTTGGGAACCTTTGAGCTTCCTGAATTTAGATGTCCATATATCTCCCCAGATGAGAAGTTTTCAGCTATTATTTTTTAAAGTAGATTTTTTATGTCTTTTCCCCTTCTTCTTCTGTAACTTCCATAATATAAAATTTTGTTCAGCTAATGGTGTCCTGTAAGTCTTATAAGCTTTCTTCACTGTTTTTCATTTTTATTTCTTTTTTTTTTTTTTTTCTCTAACTGGATAATTTCAGATAACCTGTCTTTAAGTTCAGGGATTCTTCAGCTTGATCCAATCTGCTGTTGAAGCTCTCTATTGTATCTTTTGTTTCATTCAATGAATTCTTCAGCTGCAGGATTTCTCTTTGGTTCTTTTTTATGATTTCTCTTTATTGAATTACTTGGGGTTTTTTGTTTTGTTTTGTTTTTGAGACGGAGTCTTGCTCTGTCACCCAGGCTGGAGAACAGTGTTGTGATCTCAGCTCACTGCAACCTCCAACACCCTGGTTCAAGCAATTCCCCTGCCTCAGCCTCCTGAGTAGCTGGGATTACAGGTGCACACCACCACACCCAGCTAATTTTTGTATTTAGTAGAGTTGGGGTTTCACTATATTGGCCAGACTGGCCTCAAATTCCTGACCTCAGGCAATCTGAATTGTCTATATGTATTTTCTTCTATTTCATGAAGTTTCCTTACGATCATTATTTTGAATTTCTTTTCCAGTGTGATCTTGGCTTACTGCAACCTCTGCTTCAGATTCAAATGATTCTTCTCCCTCCCAAGTAACTGGGATTATAGGCACGTACCACCACACCTGGCTATTTATTTTTTTTATTTTTTATTTTTATTTAATATCGACAAGGTTTCACCATGTTGACCAGGCTGGTCTCAAACTCCTCACCTCAATTGATCCACCCACCTCGGCCTCCCCAAGTGCTGGAATTACAAGCATGAGCCACTGTGCCTGACCCATTGATTTTCTTTCCACTGCAGTCTGCTACTAGCATTATGTTTTTTAATGGCATCATATTTTCTTGCTTTTCATATTCTGTGTCCCTTTATTGATGTGCATGCATCTGGTGGAACAGTCACTTCTTCCAAACTTTCTGGAGTGACTTTTGTAGAGACTTTTGCCTGCAGTTTGGTTTCAGTGTTCCAGTTAGAAAGGATGTAGTGGCTTTGTTTTTAGATAGGTGCAGTGTTATAATCTTTACAAGCCTCTCAATATCAGCAATAACTGTGGGCACCTCAGTGCCCTAGGCTGTAGATGTTTATGGCAGTGGCAGCATAGGTTGTTCATGTCCTTGGTGTCAAGGACTTTTGGTATTCTGCTTTCATTTTCCTTATAATGGGAGACTTAGCTGAGGTGATCTCTCATTATGTCAAACTTCACTCAGCCTACAGTCAGCTGCAACAGTGCTAAGTTCCAGGTGCAGGTGCTCAGAGCAGCTGTGAGGCCAAGGTCCTAGACTCTAGGTCACACAAACCTACTGAGGCACTTGGGTCTTGGGTACAGGTTGGCTTTCTATGGCAGGGTTTGATGTGGGTTGCCCACAGAGCTAGGATCTGTGACACTGATGTACCCCCAGCACAGCACAAGAACGTCATGATGCAAGCACAAGTATCAATAGCCAAACCAACCAAGTGAAAGAAAAAATATCAGAGCTTGATGACTATCTTGCTGAAATAAGGCAAGCAAAAAAGATTAGAGAAAAAAAGAATGAAAAGGAATGAACAAAACCTCCGAGAACTATAAGACTATGTCAAAAGAGCGAACCTATGACTTATTGGAGTACCTGAAAGAGAATGGGAAAATGGAACCAAGCTGGAAAACACACTTCGGGATGTCATCCAGGAGAAATTCCCCAACTTAGCAAGACAGGCCAACATTCAGAGGAAATCTAGAGAACCCCAATAAGATACTCCACAAGAAGATTAACCCTAATTCACATAATCATCAGATTCTCCAAGGTTGAATTGAAAGACAAAATGTTAAGGGCAGCCAGAGAAAATGGCCAGGTCACCTATAAAGGGAAGCCCATCAGACTAACAACAGGTCTCTCAGCAGAAACCCTACAAGCCAAAAGAGATTGGGGGCCAATATTCAACATTCTTGAAGAAAATTTTCAACCAGAATTTCATATCGGGCCAAACAAAGATCCTTTTCAGACAAGCAAATCCTGAGGGATTCTGTCACCACTAGGCCTGCCTTACAAGAGCTCCTGAAGGAAGTGCTAAACATGGAAAAGAAAAGCTTACCAGCCACTACAAAAACACACTAAAGTACACAGACCAACAATGCTACAAACCAATTACATTAACAAGTCTGCAAAATTAACGAGCCAACATCATGATGACTGGATCAAATTCACATATAACAACAATATTAATCTTATGTGTAAATGGGCTAAATCCCCCAATTAAAAGACATAGAATAGCAAGCTTGATAAAAAGAGAAGACCCATTGGTGTGCTATATTCAAGAGACACATCTCACATGCAAAGACACACATAGGTTCAAAATAAAGGGCTGGAGGAAAATTTACCAAGAAAATAAAATGCAGGGGTTGCAATCCTAGTTTCAGACAAAAGTAGACTTGAAACCAACAAAGATCAAAAAAGACAAGGAAGGCCATTGTATAATGACAAACAGTTCAATTCAACAAGAAGAGCTATCTTAAATATATATGCACCCAATACAGGAGCACTCCGATTCATAAAACAAGATCTTAAAGACCTATAAAGAAACTTAGAGCACCACACAATAATAGCGGGAGACTTTAATACCCCACTGTCAACATTAGATCATTGAGACAGAAAATTAATAAGGATATTCAGGATTTGAACTCAGCTCTAGATCAGGTGGACCTGATAGACATCTACAGAACTTGACACCCAAAAACAACATTCTTCTCAGCAACACATGGCACTTAACTCTAAAATTGATCACATAATTGAAAGTAAAACACTTCTTAGCAAATGCAAAAGAACTGACAACAGTCTCTCAGACCACAGCGCAAATTAGAATTCAAGATTAAGAAACTCACTCAAAACTACACAATAACGTGGAAACTTAACAACCTGCTCCTGAATGACTCGTGAGTAAATAATAAAAATTAAGGCAGGAGTCAAGTTTTTTTAAATGAATGAGAACAAAGAGACAATGTACCAGAATATATGGGACACAGCTAAAGCAGTGTTAAGAGGAAAATTTCAGCTGGGCATGGTGGCTCATGCCTGTAATGCCAGCACTTTGGGAGGCCAAGGAAGGCAGATCACCTGAGGTCAGGAGTTCAAGACCAGCCTGACCAACATGGAGAAACCCCATCTCTACTAAAAATACAAAATTAGCCGGGTGTAGTGGCACATGTCTGTAATCCCAGCTACTCAGGAGGCTGAGGCAGAAGAATCGCTTGAACCCGGGAGGTGGAGGTTGCGGTGAGCTGAGACTGCACCATTACACTCCAGCCTGGGCAACAAGAGCAAAATTCTGTCTAAAAACAAAAGAGAGAGAAATTTATAGCACTAAATGACATCCTAACATCATGACTACAAAAACTAGAAAATCAAGACCACACAAACCCCAGAGCTAGCAGAAGGCAAGAAATAAGCAAGCTCAGAGCAGAACTGAAGGAGATATAGACATGAAAAACCCTTCAAAAAAAAATTCAACGAATCCAGGAGCTGTTTTTTTTTTCAAAAATCAATAAAATAAACCTCTAGCTAGACTAATGAAGAAGAAGAAAAAGAAGATTCAAATAAACACAATCATAAATGATAAGGGAGATACCACCACTAACCCCACAGAAATTCAAACAACCATCAGAGAATACTGTAAACACCTCTATGCAAATAAATAAGAATATCTAGAAGTAATGGATAAATTCCTTGACATATACTCCCAAGATTGAACCAGGAAGAAGTTGAATCTCCGAATAGAAGAATAACAAGTTCTGAAATTGAGGCAGTGATAAATAGCCCACCAAAAAACCCAGGACCAGATGAATGTACAGCTGTCCTACCAGAGGTACAAAGAGGAGCTGGTACAATTTCTTCTGAAACTGTTCAAAATGATTGAAAAGGAGGGAACTCGTTTTATGAGGCCAGCATCATCCCAATACCAAAACCTGGAAAAGATGCAACAAAAAAAGAAAACTTCAGGCCAATATCCCTGATGAACATGAACACACAAATTCTCAATAAAATGCTGGCAAACCAAGTCCAGCAGCACATTAAAAAGCTTATCCACCACAATCAAGTTGGCTTCATCCCTGGGATGAAAGGCTGGTTCATTATATGCAAATCAATTATATAATTCATCACATAAACAGAAGAACTAAACACAAAAATCACATGAGTATCTCAGAAGATCCAGATCTCGATTTATTTGCATAGAGGTCTTTGATAAGATTCAACTTTCCTTCATGTTAAAAACTCTCAATAAACTAGGTAATGAAGGAACATATCTCGAAATAATAAGAGCCATTTAGGACAAACCCACAGCCAATATCATACTTAATGGGCAAAAACTGGAAGCATGCCCCTTGAAAACTGGCACAAGACAAGGGTGCCTGCCCTCTCTCACAACTCGTATTCAGCATAGTATTGGAAGTTCTGTTCAGGGCAATCAGGCAAGAGAAATAAATAAAGGGTATTCAAATAAAGAGGAAGTCAAATTATCTCTGTTTGTAGATGACATGATCCTATATCTAGAAAACCCCACTGACTCAGCCCAAAAGCTTCTTAAACTGGTAAGCAACTTCAGCAAAGTCTCAGGATATACAGAATCAATGTGTAGAAATCATAAGCATTTCTATACACCAATAGACAAGCAGAGAGCCAAATCATGAATAAACTCCCATTCACAACTGCCACAAAGAGAATAAAATACCTAGAAATACAGCTAACAAAGGAAGTGAAGGGCCTTTTCAAGGAGAACCACAAACCACTGCTTAAGGAAGTCAGAGAGGTAAAAACAAATGGAAAACCATTCCATGCTCATGGATAACAAGAATCAGTATTGTGAAAATGGCCATGCTGCCCAAGGCAGTTTGTAGATTCAATGCTATTCTCATTAAACTACCATTGATATTCTTCACAGAATTAGAAAACCTTTTAAAATTCACATGGATCATGCCTGTAATCTCAGCACTTGGGAGGCTCTGGCAGGTGGATCACGGGGTCAGGAGATCGAGACCATCCTGGCCAACATGGTGAAACCCCATATCTAGTAAAAATACAAAAATAAGCTGGTCTGTCTCTACTAAAAATACAAAAATTAGCTGGGCGTGGTTGCATGTGCCTGTAGTCCTAGCTACTAAGGAGGCTGAGGCAGGAGAATTGCTTGAACCCAGGAGGCAGAGATTGCAGTGAGCTGAGATCACGTCACTGCACTCCAGCCTAGCAACAGTGCAAGACTTCATCAAAAAAAAAAAAAAAAAGGAATCGAAAAGCTCATATAGCCAGAACAATCCTAAGCAAAAAGAACAAAGCTGGAGGCATCATGCTACCCAACTTCAAACTATATTACAAGGCTACAGTAACCAAAACAGCATGGTACTGGTACAAAAACAGGCACATAGTTCAGTGGAACAGAATAGAGAACTTGGAAATAAAACTGCATATCTACAACCATCTGATCTTTGACAAACCTGACAAAAACAAGCAATGAGGAAAGGATTTCCTATTTAATAAATGATGCTGGGAGAACTGGCTAGCCATATGCAGAAAACTGAAACTGAATCCTTTCCTTACACCTTATACAAAAATTAACTTGAGATGGATTAAAGACCTAAATGTAAAATCCAAAATTATAAAAACCCTGTAAGAAAACCCAGGTAGTACTATGCAGGACATAGACAAGGGCAAATTTTTTTTTCTTTTTTTCCTATTTATTTATACTTTAAGTTCTGGGGTACATGTGAAGATTATGCAGGTTTGTTACATAGATATACACGTGCCATGGTGGTGGTTTGCTGCATCCATTGCCCCTTCATCTATATTAGGTATTTCTCCTAATGTTATCCCTCCCAACCCTCTACCCCCTGCTATTCCTTCCCTGTCCCCCACCTCCCAGGCCCCAGTGTGTGATATTCCCCTCCCTGTTTCTGTGTATTCTCTATGTTCAACACCCACTTATGAGTGAGAACATGCGGTGTTTGGTTTTCTGTTCTTGTGTCAGTTTGCTGAGAATGATGGTTTCCAGTTTGATCCATGTCCCTGCAAAGACATTAGCTCATCCTTCTTTATGGCTGCATAGTATTCCATGGTCTGTGTGTGCCACATTTTCTTTAGTCTATCATTGGTGGGCATTTGGGTTGGTTCTAAGTCTTCATTATTGTGAACAGTAATAATACATATGTGTGCATGTGTCTTATAATAGAATGATTTATAATCCTTTGGGTATATACCCAGTAATAGGATTGCTGAGTCAATAGTATTTCTAGTTCTGGATCCTTGAGGAATCGTCACACTGTCTTCCACAATGGTTGAATTAATCTACACTCCCACCAACAGTGTAAAAGCATTCCTGTTTCTCCACATCCTTTCCAGCATCTGTTGTCTCCTGATTTTTTTAACGATTGCCATTCTAACTGGCGTGAGGTGGTATCTCAATGTGATTTTGATTTACATCTCTCTAATGACCAGTGATCATGAGCTTTTTTTCATGTTTGTTGGCTCATAATGTGTTCTTTTGAAAAATGTCTGTTCATGTCCTTTGCCCACTTTTTGATGGGGTTGTTTATTTCTTGTAAATTTGTTTAAATTCTCTATAGATTCTGGATATTAGCCCTTTGTCAGATGGGTAGATTGCAAAAACTTTTTCCCATTCTGTTGGTTGCCATTTCACTCTATTGATAGTTTCTTTTGCTGTGTAGAAGCTCTTAAGCTTAATTAGATCCCATTTGTCTATTTTGGCTTTTGTTGCTGTTGCTTTTGGTGTTTTAGTCATGAAGTCCTGGCATGGGCAAATATTTTATGTTGAAATCACCAAAAGCAATGGCAGCAAAAGCAAAAATTGACAAACGGGATTTAATTAAACTAAAGAGTTCCCCCAAAACTATTGAAATAATAAATAAATAAATAAGCTACTTGGAAGAAGAGGTGGCTATCTTTCAAAACGGGCAAGATGTATTTCCTCCTTCTGAATGAAAAAGGACAGAGAGCGGAACTTTGACCCTACCTGAATAGACAGAAGGAAAGAAACCAGGATTCTGTCTACCCAGAGAGGAAAGAGGAAATAGAAGCCATAGTCAGTGAAGAACACAAGTTGGTTATTGAACCCAGTCTTAAATCAAGCCTTGGAGATATAAGTTCTAGTTCAAATGCACAAGACTTCTGTCCCAGCTCAATAGGCAGAGAGGGCAAATTCCCTCTTACTATGATTTTTGTTCTACTCAATCCTCTAAGGGATTGGATTAACCCACCCACAATAGGGAGGGCAATCTGCTTTATTCAGTCTACCAATTAAAATGTTAATCACATTTAGAAATACCCTATAGATGGAATATCTGGGCACTCTGTGTCCCAATCAAGTTGACACATAAAATTAACCATCACAAATGCTGTATGTAAAAGTATTCCTGTGAACTTACAACTTCAGTAGAAAAACCCAAATGGTTTTGAGGCAGGAGAATAGGGGTTGGAGGCAGGGAACCTAAAGTTGTTTCACGCTTAGTTCCTAGAACTACATTGAAAGGAAAACCCTAACTTTCCATGCCTAGGTAACAACAACAACAAAAAGGCTACTCCTTTGACCTTTTCTGCCAACAGATGGGAAATTGGCTGTCCACAAGAAATCATACTGAGCCTGGGAGGAGTCTTCCTTTGCAACTTTGTAACTTCCCTTCAGATTCTTAATGGTTGCTGTTTACAACCAATCAGACTAATTGCAGGCCAAGTCTTCATTTGCATAGAAGTATAATTTTGTAACTTCACCCTAGCCTCTGATTGGTTGCTTTTGGCAGGCTGATTGCAAGCTACCACTTCAGTTACATGAAGTGGACAACAGGAAACTTCTGGAGGGTATTTGGTCCCAAGAAGATTCTGTATCCCGGCCTTTGAGCTGCTGGTCTGCTCCCACACTGTGGAGTGTACTTTCATTTCCAATAAATCCCTGCTTTTGTTCTTTTTTTGCTGCATTCTTTCTTTGCTGGGAGTTTTGTCCAATTCTTTGTTCAAAATGCCAAGAACTTAGATAACTTCCAGTCAAGACCCTCTACCGGTGACAGTTTCAAATCATATTTTTCATGGGCAATTAGGAGAAACTAAAGGCAAGTCACTAAACATCTCTGTAGCTTGCTTTTTCTTTCTCAGCTTCCCTTACTATTTATACCATGTGGTTTGATTATTTCATAGCATTTCACATTAGAAATAAATTAACTCACCCAAATCCACCTTTGTTATTGAATGATAAACTTACTTGTATCCATTGGAAACACCACATTAATAAAAACATATTTTGGGAAAATGATGTACTATTAAATAGTTTAGGGCAGTAAATTCTTTTTTTTTTCTTTTTTTTTTCTTTTTGAGATAGGGTCTTACTTTATCACCCAGGCTGGAGTGCCATGGCGGGATCTGAGCTCACTGCAACTTCTACCTTCTGGGTTCAAGTGGTCCTCCCACCTCAGCCTCTAGAGTAGCTGGGACTACTGGGGCAGGCCACCACACCTGGCTAATTTTTGTATTTTTAGTAGAGATGGGGTTTAACCATGTTGGCCAGGCTGGTCTCGAACTCCTGAGCTCAAGTGATCTGCCCTCATCAGCCTCCCAAAGTGCTGAGATTACAGGCGTGAGCAACTGTGCCTGGCTGAGGCAGTAAATTCTGTAAGCAGCAAAACATTATTATATGCAAAAATCTCATGATTCCTATAGTTAATTTCACTCTGAGAAGGCAATGTACATGCTGGATAGGAGCACAGAGTTTGGAGGCAATGAGCCAGACTTTAAGAATCTACTTTACACTACATGTAGCTATATGACTCTGGACAAGTTACCTAATCTTGATATGCCTCCATTTCTACATCTATTAAATGGTGTAGGAGCACCATAAGTTGGCTAACCCATCATCTATCTTCATTTTTTTCTCTATTGCTCCACTCTAGATGTTAAAAAGCCAGATACTTCACCAACCTCCTTTATAACTAGTAGCCAGTAACCCATGTCTAGCCAATGGAGGATATAAGGAAATCTTCTGGAAGGCACATGAGAAAACTTATGATTGTTAAGAAAAGAAAAAGACAGCTTCTTGACACCTTTCTTCTCTTCCTGCCTTTAAAGTAGATGTGCTGCCTAGAGCTGTGGCAACCATCTTGTGACCATGATGCAACAGATATGCTAAGAATGGTGGATTTGAAAACAAAAAATTTAAATTATTTCTTGTTAATGAACTATCCATTACTTACCTCAGATTTCTTGACATATGAGAAAAATAAATCCTTATTAGTATAATTCCTGTTATATGCCTCTGGCTCATTCCTAATTTTCAAATAAGGATAATAATATAATGGAATTAAGTGAAATAATGCAGGGAAAAGGCTGACACGGCACTGTACCTGGTACAAAGGACATACACAATACATGTTAAATATATTTATTGTCCACTTCAAATGTGTAATTACAAACAAATTTCAGCATGTTCTTGTCACTGTCACTACCCAGAAGATTAACACTAATTTTTTTTTCTTTTTTTTTTTTTTTTGAGACCAAGCCTCTGTCGCCCAGGCTGGTGTGCAATGGCATGATCTCTGCTCACTGCAACCTCCGCCTCCCGAGTTCAAGCAATTCTTCTGCCTCAGCCTCCCCAGTAGCTGGGATTACAGGCATGAGCCACCACACCTGGCTAATTTTTGTATTTTTAATAGAGACAGGGTTTTACCATGTTGGCCAGGCTGGTCTCCATCTCCTGACCTCGAGTGATCCACCCACCCTGACCTCCCAAAGTACTGGGATTACAGGCGTGAGCCACTGCTCCTGGCCCACACTAATGTTATTTAGTCAAATAATTGTTTATGGCTACAACTCTTTTCCAAGAGACATACTAAAGTCTAAATACAAATGTTTATATTTGAAAAGCTAATATAAATGGCATTCGAGTTCATTTCTTTTACTGCTTTCCCAATTGTCAAAAGCAATCTGAACATAGTTTATTCAGACTAGGTCGATTTCTGCTAGTTGTGGTCCTTGAACCTTTTTTGGCACCTTAGGGGTAAATCAGTGTTTGGTTTTTTGTTTGCTTTTTAAGCAACTCTTTTAAATTTTGCTGTGCTCACTTTTTCTTCACATGTTGTTACTGGCTAGATATAAATTTTGCTTTTCTATTGGAGACTCTTTTGAGAGCTGGCTATCCCCTCTTGCTCCTTTTTTCTTTTCTATTCTCTACTCCCAAGTTTCTTGCTCTTTTTCTTACCTTGTAAGTTACCAGAAATTTGTACCCTCTTGAGAGGCTCTTTTGTTTGAACTTCAGTCTTTAGTTTCATCAAGCTTTCTAAGGAAATTGATCTGTCAATGAAGGTAGGCTTGCCTGACCTTCAGAATATCTGTATTATTCAGTGGTAAGTTTTTCTGATTGCTTTGTTTGAACATAGTGTAAACATCACCCATTACATAGCTGTGGCAGTGATATAAATCTAGCAGAATAAGATTAAGGAGAGATAGAAGTCCCAGCACAGATTGTACTTCAGTGAAAGGGATTCTTTTTGACTGCCTATACAACTAAAGAAAACTTATAAACATGGAAAGCAATTATTTTTTATTGTATTTATTTATTTAATTTTGGAAGGAGTCTCACTGTTGTCCAGGCTGGAGTGCAGTGGCATGATCTCTGCTCACTGCAACCTCTGCTTCCTGAGTTCAAGCGATTCTTCTGCCTCACCCTCCCAAGTAGCTGGGACTACAACGTGCGCCACCATGCCCGGCTGATTTTTGTATTTTTCGTAGAAACGAGGTTTCACCGTATTGGCCAAGCTGGACTCAAACTCCTGACCTTGTGATCTGCCTGCCTCAGCCTCCCAAAGTGCTGGTATTACAGGTGTAAGCCACTGTGCCTGGCTGGAAAGCAATTATTAAACCAATAATATGCTCATACTGATATTAAATGGTGTGCCAGATTCTAGAAAGAGTTACCTTTCAGTAAGAGCACTGCTTGTTGATTGATTTAGATGTCTAGTCTGTACACAAAAGCATTTTATTTCTTATAACCAAAGTAGAAACCTACTCTGAGCAATTTGACAAAAGGTTTATATTATGTATTTTAGTGTAGTTTAAGATTACAATAAGATACAGTTCCTGAAGAGTGATATATAAGGCTGGACATGGTGGTTTACACCTGTAATCTTAGCATTTTGGGAGGCTGAGGTGAGCAGATCACCTGAGATCAGGAGTTCAAGACCAGCCTGGCCAACATGGTGAAACCCCGTCTCTACTAAAAATACAAAAATTAGCTGGGCGTGGTGGCATGCATCTGTAATCCCAGCTACGAGGGAGGCTGAGGCAGGAGAATCGGTTGAACCCGGGAGGCAGAGGCTTCAGTGAGACAAGATTGTGCCATTGCACACCAGCCTGGGTGACAAGAGCAAAACTCTGTCTCAAAAAAAAAAGTGAAATACAACTTTTCGCAAAATATGGAACTACGGTAGTTTAGAACAATGACTCAACATACCTCCTACACTACGTTTAATAGTAAATCTCTATTTGGCGGCATAATATGCTCTTTTTGTAAACCAAAAACACACGCTGAGCACTGGACATTGTCCAACATTTAATTCATATGATTCATTCTGAGTTTCTAACTGAGATCATTATTTGAGACTGTATGTATTTCTCCTGGGACCCATAAAATATGCAGCTAACATAATTTCATTTTTATTTCCTTTCCTGGAAAAGGAGAAATCACTCAGATCAGCTTTCATATTGCCTAACAGACTATGACTTCAAAATATTTTTATAGGGACTCCTTGGTTCTAGAACTGCTCTAATACAGTAGCTACTAGCCACATATTGCTATTGAAAGATTAAAATGTGATTATTCCAAATCAAGATATATAGCAAACATAAATTACACACCAGATTTCAAAGGCTGACATGAAAAAAGGATTGTGAAATATCTCACTAGTAGTTATTATAGTGATTACCTATTGAAATTTTAACATTGTGAACATATTGGTTTAAGTAAAATATATTGTGAAAATTAATTTCATGTTTCTATTTACTTTTGATAAAAATACTACTAGAACATTTTAAAATTACTTGTAGTGATCTCATTTGTAACATGTTACATTTCAATCATATACTGCTGTTTTTAGAGTCACTATGCTAAGCCCTGAAATTAACTCCAAATACCTCCCTGGAATATAGTGCCAAGGTAGGGGCTTCCTTGAACTTCAACCTCTAAAAGTAAGCAAGAATTGAGAAATATCTTCTGCTTTGAAAAATATTGACTCTGAAACCCTAATACGTCAATTACATATTATTTGGGGGCTAAGCTCCTATTTTAAAATGTAAACCGAAAAAAATAGGCCAGAGTCATTCCCATCTTAGTGCCAATTATATAATCAGATGATTAGATTGCTATTTCTCTAAAGCCTATTTAGTTTTAGTTCCTTTTTTTTTGACATGGAGACTCACTCTGTCAGCCAGGCTGGAGAGCAGTGATGTGATCTCTGCTCATTGCAACCTCCGCCTCCTAGCTTCAAGTGATTCTCCTGCCTCAGCCTCCTGAGTAGCTGGGACTATAGGTACGTGCCACGACTCCCATCTATTTTTTTTTTTTTTTTTTTTTTTTTTGAGACAGAGTCTCTCTCTGTCACCCAGGCTGGAGTGCAGTAGTGCAATCTCGGCTCACTGCAACCTCTGCCTCCTGGGTTCAAGCAATTCTTCTGCCTCAGCCTCCCAAGTAGCTGGGATTATAGGCGTATGCCACCACACCTAGCTAATTTTTGTATTTTTAGTAGAGACAGGGTTTCGCCATGTTGGCCAGGCTGGTCTCAAACTCCTCACCTCAGGTGATCCACCCGCCTCGGATCAAAGTGCTGGGATTACAGGCATAAGCCACCATGCACAGCCTCTCTAAAGCCTTTTGCCAAGACAAATTAGCTCTCAGAGAACCACAGGATTCCTTTTGTAATGTGATTCATGAATTATAAACTAAATTAAAATCTTACCTACTCTTAAAGAGTAGAAAACATGAAAAAGTTCTATGTTAGCCCTTACAATAATTAAAAATTCATAAGCTTTGAAATGAATACAGGAAATAAAATCATTGCATGTGACAAAACAAAAGTTTAAATTGGCTTTGTAAACTCTGCAGAAGATAATGAAAGCCAGGTTTCTCAATACTAGAAAAAGATAAACGTTATAAATAAGTCAAGGAGAATTCCAGAGTGAATCCTGTGGTGCCAAATGTGTGTTGACTACAAGGAATAACAGTGACTTTACACTGGAAACACCTTAACCAGAGGCCAAGGTTAAAGATACAATAGCATTCTCACACCTCTTGCACAGCTACCCCCAATGTTAACATAATGGTGGTATGATTATCAAAACTAAGAAATTAGTCTTAACTACAGACCTAAGTCACGTTTTACCAGTCTTTCCTTCAGTGTCTTTCCTCTGTTTCAGGATTCAATCCATGATCCTTGACACTTGGTACTTTGTCATATGTCCCTCTGTATGGGTTTCTTTGATGTTTTCCCATGATTAGGGATGGACCCTGCAAGACTCAGAGCCACTTTACAAAGAAGCCTCTAGGGAGCTCCCCACAGAAAACAAGAGAGACAACACAAGGACACTAGAGGAAATTTTAGCCTCCGACATGTATAGCTATAGCAAATAGTAAACAAAGCCTAACTCCTAGCCAAAGAAACACAAAACCTCACACTAAAAGCTTATTTACCTCAGTTCCTTTTACCCAGTACATCATGTACAGCCTCAAAAAATTACAAAACATAATAAAAGACAAACCCCACAGTTTAACAAGACAGAGCAAGCATCAGAACCAAACTCAGATATGAAAGAGATATTGGAAGTATCTAACTAGGAATTTAAAATAACTATGATTAACACCTAGGGGCTCTAATGTAAAAAGAGGATAACATGCAAGAACAGATGGATAATGTAAACAGAGAGGTAAAAACCCTAAGAAGAAATGAAAATAAAATACTAGAAATAAAAAAACACCAAAACAAAAATGAAGAATGCCTTTGATGGGTTAATCAAAAGAATGGACATGACCAGTGAAAGAATCAGTGAGATGTCAATAGATACTTAAAATTCTGACATACAATGAGAAAAAAGAATGCTAAAGAAAAAACAGAACAAGACTCAAGAACTGTGAGACAATTATAAAAGGTGGAACATGAACTTTTTGGAAATACCAGAAAGAGAAGAAAAAGATAAAGAAACAGAAGAAACATCTGAAGCAACAGTGACTTAAAATGTCCCCAGATTAATGATAGACACAGCTGTGGTCTGAATGTTTGTGTCTCCTCAAAAGTTATATTGAAACTTAATCCTCAGTATGATAGTACTGAGGTGGGGCCTTGGGGAATCAATCAGGTCATGAGGGCTCCATCCTCAGGACTGGGATTAGTGCCGTTATGAAAGAAGCCCGAGGAAATGAGCTAGCCCCTGACACCATGTGAGGACAAAGCCAGAATGCACCATCTAAGAGGAATCAGGGCTTCACCAGACATTGCTAGTGCCTCACCAGACACTGCTAGTGCCTTGGCCTTGGACATCTCAGCCCCCAGAACTGTAAAAAATAAATGTGTTGTTTATAAGCTCCCCAGTTTATGATATTTTTGTCATAGCAGCCCAAATGAACTCAGGTAGACACAAAAGAACAGATCCAGGATGCTCAAAAAACACCATATAGGATAAATAACAAAAATGCTACATCTAAGTGTGTATTATACATACACTTAGATGTAGCATTTTTGTTATATTTTGTATATATATATATATATATATACACACTTAGATGTAGCATTATTTCACAAGTATATATACTGCATATATATATATATATATATATTTATTTTTTTTTTTTTTTTTTTTTTTTTGAGGTGGAGTTTCACTCTTGTTGCCCAGGCTGGAGTGCAATGACACGATCTCAGCTCACTGCAGCCTCCAGCTCCCAGGTTCAAGCAATTCTCCTACCTTAGACTCACAAGTACCTGGGATTACAGGCATCCGCCACTATGCCTGGCTAATTTTTGGTATTTTTAGTAGAGACAGGGTTTCACCATGTTGGTCAGGCTGGTCTCGAACTCCTGGCCTCAGGTGATCTGCCTCCCTTGGCCTCCCAAAGTGCTGGGATTATAGGCATGAGTCATTGCACCTGCCTAAGTATCTTATCTAGACACAGGTCTCACTCCTTTCACAAAAATTAACTTAAAATAGATCATTAGACCTAAATGTAAAATGCCGAACTATTCAATTCCTAGAAGATAATATAAGAGAAAACTCACGTGACCTTGGATTTGGTGGTGGCATTTTAAATATAACATCAAAAACATGACTCATAAAAGAAAAAATTGGTAAGTTGGACTTCACTAAAATTAAATTTTTCTGCTTGCAAAGGACACTGTTAAGAGAATGGAAAGATAAGCCAATAACTGGCAGAAAAATCTTTGCAAAAAATATAGTTCTTTATATACAATATATACTAAATATAACACTATATATAAATGTTATATATAATATAAATTATATAATATACAATATACAATATATATAACATTGTATATGTAATATATATTATATATTATGTAATATATAATATATATAGTTTATATATAATGTTATATATATTTATATATATATATGTATATTCTGAAAAAGGCAAAACTGTGGAAACAGTAAAAAGTTCAGTGGTTTCCAGGAGTTAGGAGTGGGGGTGGTTGATGAATGGTCGAGCACTGCTGATTTTTAGGGTAGTGAAACTATTCTGTTTGATGTTGTAATGATGAATACATGTCATTATACATTTGTCAAAATCCAGATAATATACTGTCAAGTGTGTCACTTGCATAAAGAGACCAACAGGTAGGCTTTGTGTGAGCAACATGGCTATTTATTCACCTGGGTGCGGGCGAGCTGAGTCCCAGAAGAGAGTCAGCGGAGGGCAGAGGGATAGGAGTTGGTTTTATAGGTTGGGGCAAGTGGTCAGTCAAAGGTGGTAATCTATTTTTGGGAGGGTAAGGGTGTCACAGGATGCATGGACACAAGGGTAGGGGTCGGTATTCTATCTTGGGGAGGGGAAGGGTGTCACGGGATGCATGATCACAAGGGTAGGGGTCATCTATTATAAACAGGCATGGATCATAAGGGTGGGGGTTATCAGTTGCAAGCAGTAAATTACATAGTTACAAGGATGGGGTTCCTGAAAAACCCAATGTCCAGGAGGGAAATTCCACAAAGCTGAGCAGGAACAATGGCTGCAGGTTGCAGGGGGAGAGCAATTAGTTGAGGCAGGAACAAGTTGTTTCACTTCTTTTTGTGACCACCTGGTTACTTGTGGTTACTTCAGACCTTCTAGCTCCTGGGGAACATCCAGAGGTGTATGTGCAGGTCACCAAGGCTAAAATGGCCAGGCTCAGACTTGGAGGCCTGACATATACAACACCAAGAATGAACCCCAGTGTAATCCATGGACTACTGTTAATAAAATTTTAATAATGGCTCATCAATTATAACCAATGTACTAAACTAATGCAAGATGTTAATAATAAGGAAAACCGGGGGGTGGGAGGGTTTGGGTTAAGAGGGCATATGGGAATTCTCAACTGTTTGCTCACTTTTCTGATAGGGTGAAATTTGTTCAAACAATAAAGTATTAATAGTTTTCAAAAATTCACTCGAAGGGCTAAACAGCAGAATGCACATGACAATGATAGGTCTTTGTGAACTTGAAGACAGATTAGAAATGGTAGACTGAAATCCTACCAAATCAATAATTAGATTAAATGTAAATGGTCTAAATATACCAACTATAAGGCAGACTGTCAGACTAAATTGAACAAACAAGACCCAAGTACATGCTATTTATAATAAAATAACTTTCAATGTAGACTAATTGATTAAAATGAAAAGAATGGAAAAATGCAAATAGTAATCAAAGAAAATTAAGCCGGGTGTGGTGGCTTACACCTGTAATTCTAGCACTTTGGAAGGCCAAGGCAGGAAGATTTCTTGAGGCTAGGAGTTCCAGACCAGCCTGGGCAGCACAGTGAGATCCCATCTCTACAAATGAAAAAATTGTTTAAATAGCTCAGCATGGTGGCATGCATGGTAATAATATACCCTAGCTGCTCAGAAGGTTGAGGTGGGAGAATCACTTGAGCCCAGGATTTGAGGTTACAGCAAGCTATGATTGCACCACTGCACTCCAGCCTGTGCAACAGAATGAGACCCTGTATCTAAAAAAATAAGCAAAAGAAAAAGAAAATTAGAATATATTAATATCAAAGTAGACTTCAAAGATGATTACCATGAATAAAGGATATTACATAATTATTAAAGGGTCAATTCAACAAGAAGACATAACAGTCATAAATGTGTAAATATAATTCCACAGTAAAAGGAATCAGGAGGCTTCACAGATGCTTATTTCAGGTCTGGGATAAGGGATGTACAAAGTGAACCAGGACTAATGAAGTTATAGTAAAACTCCAAAAGACTAATAAAGTCATTTAAAAGACTAATGGAGTCATATGAAAAGGTCCCAGGAGCCAGCAGAAAGGACTCCCCTTGGCTAACTCTGGAACATTTTGACAGTTTGAGCATCAATAAAAGTAATGAACCATAATTGACTAGAACACATTTAAAACATAAAAATTATTGAGTCCATAATCATAGTCAACAAAGATGAAAACAAACCACCTTATTTGTCACTGCTAGGGGTGGCTATTATTCAATTTCTTATTCTAAAATTGGTAATTAAAGATAAACAATAATTTACTCTTTACCTGCAGTGGAACTAAGTTTTAGATACAAAAGAACCCCAGTAGATATGGGAAAGTTCTTTAGAGGTAAGGATGACAGTTAATAAATGTAGAAAAAAGAAGAGAATTTAATCACCATTTTGCAGCTTCTAATTAAATAACCGATTCAAGAAAGAATCATTACTGCATGCTAAAATCATTAAGGGAAAGCTGTCAAAGATCTTAATATATCAACCCATAGAATACTTTCTAGTGGCAAGAAGATAAACAGATAGTTACCTTAACCCTATGCTCTTAGGATCTCTAAAAATGTACACTGGTTATTCTAGTTAGCAAAGAATAAAAAATAATAATAAATAAAAATTAAAAAAAAAGAATTTCCAATAATGGGTACACTGGATATTATGTGAAGAAAACGGCATCAGGCTGGGTATGGTGGCTTACACCTGTAATCCCAGCACTTTCAGAGGCCGAGGTGGGTGGATCACCTGAGGCCAGGTGTTTGAGACCAGCCTGGCCAACATGCTGAAATCCTATTTCTACTAAAATTACAAAAATTAGCTGGGTGTGGTGGCAAGCATATGTAATCCCAGCTACTTGGGAGGCTGAGGCAGGAGAATCACTTGAATCCAGGAGGCGGAGGTTGCAGTGAGCCAAGACTGTGTCCACTCCAGCCTGGGCAACAAGAGGAAACTCTGTCTCTGAAAAAAAAAAAAAAGGAAGAAAATGGCATCAACTGTGAAGAATTATTGCCCAATGTGTTTAATGTAATTGTATTTAAGCCTAAAATTCTGCTTTACTGGAAAAAAAAAATACAGTTAGAAAACACCATGAGGAAACAATCAGATAAATACAGAAAGTGAGACAATTGACCTAACTTCTATAAGTCAAGGGGCTATGTCTCTCCAATAAGTTCAAAGTCAAGAAAAAAGAATGGGGGCCAGATACTACACTTGATTTTTAAAAAGCTTAGAAACAAACAATGAAATGCAATCCATGCTCCTTTGTTAGACCCTATTTAAACAAACTAGCTCTCAAAGACATTTTTTGGGTCAAAAAGGGAAATGTGAATATAGCCTGGTTATTAGACAACATTTAGAAAGCACTGTTACAACCAGGCACAATGACTCACACCTGTAATTCCAGCACTTTGGGAGGCTAAGGAGGGCAGATCACAAGGTCAGGAAATCTAGACTTGAGACATCGTGTTGATCACCACCTATGGGGGTCTGTCCTGTAAACCCTAACTCTGTGATGGATGAATAAAATACACATACACACAAAGTACAGTGATCAAGTGGGCTAGGAAGGTCATCAGCTGCTCTCAGAAGGCGATTGCAGCTATATGACCTTACTAGCTGTTCCTCCTCACATTTAGTCAGTATAGATTTAATAACAGAGGTTCAAAGTCAACACACTTGTGGATAATTAACATGGTTAAAAGAGTGGTTATACAAATGATAAAAGCTCTGGTCTGGGCCCAGAACAAACACCATTAACTGGTAATCCCCCTTCGACCTCCCCTCCCCTCGAGAGGACCATCCAGCCCAAAGTTTACATGGGTAAACAAACTAGAGTAGAGACAAAGGAATATATGGGGTAAACAGACTTAACTGGAGAAGCTTCTATTATCCCTAATATTTGCCCTATGATCTAATACCCTAAGGTAAGAACTGACTGTCTTCAGCCTGTCCCATTATTAAAAACCTTGTGGCTTTCCAAAAGGTTTGAGACTGTATCTTATAACTTTCCCTAATATTTCTCTTAATATTTTGCCAGCCCTAGACCATCATGGCCAACATGGTGAAACCTGTCTCTACTAAAAATATAAAAATTAGCTGGGTGTGGTGGCACACACCTGTAGTCCCAGCTACTCAGGAGGCTGAGGCAAGAGAATCACTTAAACCAGGGAGGCAGAGGTTAAGATTGTGCCATTGCACTTCTGGCTGGGTGACAGAATAAGACTCTGTCTCAAAAAAAAAAGCACTATTACTTGCGTTAGTTATGAAAATTGGGTGATTATACCATAAAAGAATTCCTTCTTTAAAAAAGATGCATTCTGGCCAGGCACGGTGGCTCACGCCTGTAATTCCAGCACTTTGGGAGGCCGAGGCAGGCGGATTGCCTGAGCTTAGGAGTTTGAAACCAGTCTGGCCAACATGGTGAAACTCCAACTCTACTAAAAATACAAAAAAATTAGCCGGGCGTGGTGGCGTACGCCTGTAATCTCAGCTACTTAGGAAGCTGAGGCAGGAAAATTGCTTGAAGCCGGGAGGCAGAGGTTGTGGTGAGCCGAGATTATATCACTGCACTCCAGTCTGGCGACAGAGCAAGACATCGTCAAAACAAACAAACAAGATGCATCCTAAAGTATCTAGGGATGAAGAGTTTAATTTACATCAAACTACAGTGAAAAAAATTAAACACTGCAAAATATTAATTACTAAATCTAGATGGTAGCTTTACAATATTCATAGATGAGCATATTTCCTTTAAATTTCTATGTGCTTAAAATTTTTCATATTAATAAGTAATAATATATGTATTACATTTGGAAATATGTAACTACGATGGACAGAAAATAACACTAAAAGTGCAGGATCACCAACTCTATCTGGTAGGCAGGATTATAGGAACTTCAATTTTCTTTTCATGTTAGCTTTAAAATACGATTATATTAGTTTATGCTCACACTTTTATCATTTCTTTGCATTTGTTTTGATCTATATTTATTTATATTTCTCTGTAGGCATGCATTCTCAACTACTGATTTCACACAGTAGAAAAGGGCTTCTCCATAGCTCCCAAGTGTTTGCATCTTCACTGAAGAGCACAATCCAGAGTGAGACTGAAACTTCTTAGCTTCAATTCTAAATCCCTAAGTAGGGGGTCTGGCCCTGCAGACTTTAGTGCCCTTCTCTGGTCTAATTACCTCCAACCAGAAGGGTGGGGCCCACTGTACAAATATGGGCAGTTCCCACGGATAGGAGGAATTGGGTAGACACCCCAAAAAGTGTTCTCTACATTCTCCCTCCATTTCTATGAACATCACTTGCTAAATTATTAAAATTGACTCCTAACTTCTCTCCTTGGCACCTGAGTTCCTTCTCTCAAACCACATATACATAAATACTTTCATAAACAATGCCCTTAAGTTTTTGTTTAAAAACATCCATATCTACCCTATATATTCTTATCAATTGTTTTTTTCATAGAAAATCTGGCATCCCTTAACATTCAGGATCCTAATGACCTGGCTCTTCCTTGCTTCTTTCAACTTTATGTCCATTCTTTTGGCTACTTGTTCCAAGACTATGCCACCATCTTTACACCCATACACCCACTCCGATTCCTTTTACTTTTTTAATTAAGATGTATTGTCTAACAGTTTTTAAATGCACAGTGCTGTAGCATGAAGTACATTCACATTGCTGTGCAACCATCACCACCATCCATCTCCAGAATTTTTTCTCTTGCAAAACTGAGACTCTGTCCCCATTAAACAGTAACTCTCTACTCCTCAATCTATACCCTTGACAACACCAATTCTACTTTCTTGGAATTTCATTACTGTAGGTATTTCACATTAGTGAGATCGTACATACTTGTACTTTTTATGATTTGCTTTTTTCACTAAGTATAACATTCTCAAGGGTCATCCATGTTGTAGCATGAGTCAGAATTTCTTTCCTTTTTTTTTTTTTTGAGATGGAGTCTTTATCTTGTCACCCACACTGGAGTTCAATGGCATGAACTCGGGTCACTGCAACCTCCACCTCCTGGGTTCAAATGATTTTCCTGCCTCAGCCTCCCAAGTAGCTGGGATTACAGGTGCCCACCACCATGCCCAGCTAATTTTTGTACTTTTAGAGGAGATGGGATTTTACCATGTTGGCCAGACTGGTCTCAAACTCCTGACCTCAGGTGATCTACCTGCCTCGGCCTCCCAAAGTGCTGGGATTACAGGCATGAGCAACAGTGCCTGGCCAGAATTTCCTTCCTTTTTAAGGGATTATAAATAAATATTCCATTGTATGAATGTACCACATTCTATTTATCCATTTCTGGACATTTGGGTGGTTTCCACCTTTTAGCTATTGTGAAAATTCTACTATGAACATGGATGTACAAAAATCTCTTCAAGATCTTGCCTTCACTTCTTTGGGATATATACCCAGGCATGGAATTGCTAGATCATATGGCAACTGTATCTTTTAATTTTTTTTTTTTTTGGCCTCAACTTCCCAAGTAGCTGGGATTATAGGTATGTGCCACCATATCTTTAATTTTTTAAAGAACTTCCATACTGTTTTCCACAGGAGCTGCACCATTCTACATTCCCTCCAACAGTGCACAAGGATTCCAATTTCTCCGCACCCTTGCTAACATTATTTTCTGTTTTCTTTGATAGTAGCCCTCTGAACGAGTAGGAGGTGTATCTCACTGTGGTTTTGATTTGCATTTCCCTAATGATTAGTGATGTTGAGCATTTTTCATATACTTGTTGGCCATTGTTATTTGACAGCTGCAGAGTATTCTAGGTAGAAACCACAATCTACTTAAACAATGTCCTAGATAAATAAACTTTCTCAGTTGTTCTTAAAAACAAACCTGCAACAGTGCTCCTTGTATATTCTTCTGTTTTCAATTTTTAAAAACTTTATTATAGAAATTTTCACACATACACTAAACTAGACAAGCTAATATAAAGAATATCATGTATCTGTAAGGTAGTTTCAAGTTATCAACTTATGGCCAATCTTGTTTCACTGATAATTCTACCCACATTCCCCACCCCCACATTTTAAAATAAATTTCAGTGATATCATTTAGTCTACAAATAGTTCCCTAGGGATCTTTAAAATTTTCCTTTTTCTTTTTTTTTAATTGGGATCTCACTCTGTCACCCAGGCTGCAGTGCAGTGGTGCAATTACAGTTGACTGGAACTACGGTGCGGGCTGCCATGCCCAGCTAATAAAAAAAAATTTTTTTTGTAGAGATGGGGGTCTCTCTGCTTCCTAGGCTGGTCTCAAATTCCTAACCTCAAGCAATCCTCCTGCTTCAACCTCCAAAACTGCTGGCATTACAGGTGTTAGCCACTGCGCTCAACCAAATTTGTACATTCTTTTGGTGTATATATAAGAATACATCTGTAAGATAAATTCCAAAATATGAATTTCCTGACCCAAAGTAGAGCTGAATTTTACATTGATAGCTATTGCCCACTTGTCCTTTACAAAGCCTGTATGCATTTATACTCCCATCAACAATAAATTAGCCAGGCATGCTGGCATGCACTCATAAACCCTGCTACTCAAAAGGATAGTTTATGGAGAGAGATCCAAGATGGCCGATTAGCAACAGCTCAGGAATGTAGCTCCCAGTGAAAGCGCAGAGAACGAGTGGACGCCGCACTTTCCGACGAACTTTTGTTGCCCACAGACTGGGAGATTCCCGGCAGAGGAGCCACAAGGGTCGCCAGCGCGACTCTTTTGGCTGGCGCGGCTGTTTTCCCGGTGCCCCAGCGCGGCACTTCCCGGTGCAGAGTATACGGGACGGACGGGCTCGGCTGGTCTCTTCCCCACAAGGAAAACAGCAATTGGAAGCACTGAGGACTGAGAGTTTCACAGCAAGCACAGCGAACCCGGGAAGGTCCGGCTCTGTGGGGAAGGGGCGTCCGCCAAAGGAAAACTAAGAAACAAAAAAACTTCATCACCGG
>CAUYQU010003553.1:0-48783 GCA_963574635.1 Cheracebus regulus | reverse complement strand
GTCCTGGATATCCTTGTTAATTTTCTGTCTCATTGATCTAATATTGATAGTGGAGTGTTAAAGTCTCCCACTATTGTTGTGTGGGAGTCTAAGTCTCTTTGTAGGTCATTAAGAACTTGCTTTATGTATCTGGGTGCTCCTGTATTGGGTGCATATAGATTTAGGATTGTTAGCTCTTCTTGTTGCATTGGTCCTTTTACCAGTATGTAATGCCCCTCTTTGTCTCTTTTGATGTTTGTTGGTTTAAAGTCTATTTTATCAGAGACTAGGATTGCAACTCCTGCTTTTCTTTACTCTCCATTTGCTTGGTAAATCTTCCTCTATCCCTTTAGGTTGAGGCTATGTGTGTCCTTGCATGTGAGATGGGTTTCCTGGATACAGCACACTGATGGATTTTGACTTTTTATCCAATTTGCCAGTATGTTTCTTTTGATTGGGGCATTTAGCCATTTACATTTAAGGTTAATATTGTTATGTATGAATTTGATCACCACCATTTTGATGCTAGCTGATTGTTTTGACCATTAGTTGATGCAGTTTCTTCTTTGTGTCAATGCTCTTTACCATTTGGTACATTTTTGGAGTGGCTGGTACTGGTTGTTCCTTTCTATGTTTAGTGCTTCTTTCAGGTGCTCTTGTAGGGAAGGCCTGGTGTGATGAAATCTCTCAGCAATTGCTTGTTCATAAAATATTTTATTTCTCCTTCACTTATGAAGCTTAGTTTGGCTGGATATGAGATTCTAAGTTGAAAGTTCTTTTCTTTAAGGATGTTGAATATTGGCCCCCACTCTCTTCTGGCTTGTAGGATTTCTGCAGAGAGCTCCACTGTGAGTCTGATGGGCTTCCTTTTGTAGGTAACCCGACCTTTCTCTATGGCTGCTCTTAGCATTTTTTCCTTCATTTCCACCCTGGTGAATCTGATGATTATATGCCTTGGGGTTGCTCTTCTTGAGGAATATCTTTGTGGTGTTCTCTATATTTCCTGGACTTGAATATTGGCCTGCTTTGCTAGGTTGGGAAAGTTCTCTGGGATAATATCCTGAAGGGTGTTTTCCAGCTTGGATTCATTCTCTCTGTCACATTCAGGTACACCTATCAAAGGTAGATTAGGTCTTTTCACATAATCCCATATTTCTTGGAGGCTTTGTTCATTTCTTTTCACTCTTTTTTCTCTAACCTTGCCTTCTGATTTTATTTCATTGAGTTGATCTTGAATCTCTGCTATCTTTTCTTCTGCTTGGTCAATTTGGCTATTGAAACTTGTGTATGCTTCATGAAGTTCTTGTGTTGTGTTTTTCAGCTCCATCAGGTCATTTATATTCTCCACTAAGCTATTTATTCTCATTAGCATTTCATTAAACCTTGTTCTTAGTTTCTTTGCATTGGGTTAGAACATGTTTTTTTTTTTTTTTTTTTTTTTTTTTTTTTTTTTTTTTTTTGTGGTTATATTTTTTTTTTTACACACATTGTGGTGCGTTTTTTTTTAAATTTTTTTTTTTTTTTTTTTTTTTTTTTTTTTTTTTTTTTTTTTTAGCTCAGAAAAGTTTGTTATTACCCACCTTCTGAAGCCTGTTTCTGTCAATTAATCAGACTCATTCTCCATCCAGCTTTGTTCCCTTGCTGGTGAGGAGTTGTGATCCCTTGGAGGAGGAGAAGTGTTGTGGTTTTGGGTGTTTTCATCCTTTTTGCACTGATTTCTTCCCATCTTTGTGGATTTATCAACCTGTGGTCTTTGTAGTTGGTGACTTTTGGATGGGTGGACCTCCTATTTGTTGATGAAGAAGTTATCTCTTTCTGTTTTTCAGTTTTCCTTCTAACAGTCAGGCCCTCTGCTATAGAACTGCTGGAGGTCCACTCCAGACCCTGCTTGCCTTGGGATCACCTGCAGGGCTGCAGAACAGTAAGTGTTTCTGCCAGTTTCTTCTTCCGTTGTCTTCGTCCCAGAAGGATACCCACCAGATGGCAGCCTGAGCTCTCCTTTATGAGGTGTCTCTGTGGATATATGGGAGTCAGGGAGCTGCTTGAGTAGACATTCTGTCCCTTATAGGAGCTCAAGTGCTGAGCTGTGAGCTCTGTTTTTCCGTTCAGAGCTGCTGGGCAGGTACAATTAAGTCTGCTGCAGTGGAATTCATAACCACCTTTTTTCCCAGGTGCTCTGTCATGGGAAGGTGGGGCTTTATTTATAAGTTCCTGACATGATGCTGCCTTTTTTCAGAGATGTCCTGCCCAGCTAGGAGGTAGCCTAGTCACAGTCTGCCAGCAGATGTGTTGCTGAGCTGCCGTGGGCTCTGCCCAGCTGCTGTGTGAACTTCCTTGTGGTTTTGTTTATAGAGGTATAGTTAGAATTGCCTTGGTAGTTGCGGTCTGCCTCAGTAATGGTGGATTGCCTCGGTAACAGTGTACTGCCTCAGTAATGGGGGACTGCCTTGGTAGCGGTGGACTTCCTCAGTAATGGGGGACCATCCCAGGTCCAGCTGCACTTGCTGTGAAACTCTCAATCCAGGGTGTTTCTGATTGCTGGTCTTTGTGGGAGTAGGACCCGCTGAGCCAGATCACCTGGCTCCCTGTTTCAGCCTCCTTTTCTTCAGTTGAATGGGCAGCTCTGTCTCCCAGGCATTCCAGGCACCAGTTGAAACGGCTGCCCAGATTTGTGTGAGTTTTTGTGCAGAGACACGCTGCGCCAGCTGAAACAGCTGTGTTGGAAACTTGTGGTACATTTCAGCCCAGGAATCTCCTGGTCTGTGGGCAGTAATAACTCATTTGGAAAATGCAGAGATCACTCACCCTCTACATTGTTCTCACTGGGAACTGCACTCCAGAGTTGTTCCTGTTTGGCATCTTGGATCTGTCAACCTAGTATATAAAGTTTTTAACAATTTTGTATGATTTTTAGATCATGTATCAACATCATATCCATCAAATTTTAAGTCAAGGATTGATTACAATTTATTTGACAATGATTCCCATAGAATTTACAAGTCAAATAAACTTTATTATTTAGTGTCTTTATTTTAGCAGTTAAGAGTCACATCCTGTGAGCTCTCCAGGGCCCCAACTAGAAGTCTCAAAGTTAATTTGAGGTCAAAAAGACACAATTTAAAATTTTATTTCAGAAATATATCAAAAAAGTTATAAGGTTTAAAACAATTGAATTTATTTGGGTTATATATTTAATCAAAGTGACAGTAAAAGATTCCAAAAGCAAATGCAGAAAGTTACATAGTTGTGATTTAAAACATTAGCTGTTTATTATTGAGAAGACTCAGTTTTCTTACATAATCAAAGACATAATAAAATACATCAAATTCAAGAAATTTTCTTGATAAAACACACTCTTCACTTCCTAGGCCAACTACTTTAAAGGAAAAAATAAAACCTGGATATTCTCACACAAATATTTCTAGAAAACTTTGTCATTTTAACAGAGAAGACCAAGTTCTACTTTTGTATCAATCTACTATTAAAACTAATTTTTATTAAAATAGTATAAACAAATCTATGCAATCTCAGCTTTCATTATACAAGATTTTCATAAAATTTTCACAGCCTCTCTCTTTTTTTAACATTTGCAACTAATATGCATCAGACAATTATGCAATTCACTTTTATTGTGCAGCCTGCTCTCAGGTTAGATTTTGGTTTTATGGCCTTAAACATGTATCATTGACAACACAAACTATCTGAGCAGCAAGGCCTGGCGAAAATAGGAAAAACAAAACAAAAAAACAGTATGCTGAAAATTCTCAAGATGTTTTTATTTTTATCTTACCAATAATTTTTTAACTGGCTTTTATTTATCAAACATGATCCCAGATCACATTAACTTAGAAAACAGTTGGGGTGATTTCTATTTTTCTGAAAGTTAGTTTGGTAATACCATCCGAGATAAAATATACATACAAACAAACATACATACATGCACAAATAAATACACATACAGATAGATCTAACCAGATCTTACAGCTTTTAATTTAACATTTTTTAGCCACAGAACAGTAAAACAGAATAATATGAACTCACTGGTTTATCTCCACTTTATATATTTATCCAAATTGTGTTTTTATGAAAATGAGATGAGTTGAGGCTACCTGCTTGATAAGGTCTAAAGCTTTTTACCAATATTTGTGAATGTCTTTCAGATTTTTTATTTTCCCAGTTTCCAAATAGTTCTTTTTAAATTGATCTCTTTTCAGCCTCAGCTTTCTTTTAAGGGAAGCCTGAGTCCCTTGAGGTGTTGAAATAGGAGGACGAGAGGCTTAAAGTTCAAATGGTTGAGGGGCTGAAGCAGGGAGAGAAGGGGTTCCAACGGGGATAGACAGAGTTAGCAGAGTATAGAGCCAACAGGGGTTCAAGCAGATGATGCAGTTCCTGATAAGGAAATTTCGCTATTCAAAGGACGGAGAAGTTCCCATGGGAAAAGCAGGATTCACTAGAGAGAACACAGAGTGTAGAGGGAGTAAAGAGGCTCCAGAGACAGAGCCAGGAAGGAGGACCCCAGGGCCACGAGGCACCTTTCAAAAGAAGCCTGGGACCCTACTCCAGCATCAGAGAGTACACCCAGGGCTTAAGAATAAAAATCTGCTCTCACCAGCTTTAATAGATTTCTGTCTGGAAAAAATGTTTCAGGAGCCAGATGCACCAATGGATCTCATATCAGTTAAACAGGAAAGAAGATAAAAAGGCCTTAAAGACCTGAACCTGGGCTCCTTAAAGGCCCAGGAGGTATGGAATGATCAATCTGATTTTATCCTACTTATGGCACCATAACTGTTAAAGGAAAATTTATTCAATGCTACTTGTTAAAGCATGATAAGGAAGGATTTATTCAGGACCATCACAATAGATTAATGACCACTATGACGGAGTCTTGCAGTTGGGGAGAGAGTTGGCTCCACTCCTAAGTGGGGATTCAGAGTCAAGTAGAAAGATGCGGTCTGTAGATAGAAAATTAGTAAGAGGCTTGGCACTGTGGCTCATGCATGTAATCCCAACACTTTGGGAGGCCAAGGGGTGGGGGGTGGATCACCTGAGGTCAGAAGTTTAAGACCAGCCTGGTCAACATGGTAAATCCCCATCTCTACTAAAAATACAAAAACTAGCCAGGCATGATGGCACGTGCCTTAGTCCCAGCTACCTGGGAGGCTGAGGCAAGAGAATCACTTGAACCCGGGAGGCAGAGGTTGCAGTGAGCTGAGATTGTGCCATTGCACTCTAGCCTGGGTGACAGAGTGAGATCTGTCTCAAAAATAAAAAGGAAAAGAAAAAGAAAAAGAAGATTATTAAGAAGAAACATGAGGGGTAAGGAGAATTGGCTAAGCCCACCTAACAGGATTCTTGCATTCTTGCTAAAGGCAGGCCAGGGTGATCCGATATCATCCGGGGGATGGTGGAGGATGAGGAGTCTGATCAGACATCGAGGATGGTGGAGGATGAGGAATCTGCTCAGACATAGAGGCTGGGCAGGGTGAGGGTGGTGGTTATTGGCTAAACCGACTTAGCAGAGTTCTTTGCCAAAGCTGGATTTTCCAAGGAAGTACCCAGATGGGCCTAGGAGAAGGTTCCGTAGCAGAGAATTTTGCCTAAGCAGAGAATCTTTGTCAATACCTGGACGTGAAGGCTCAAAATTAATTGGCATCTATGTATGTAGAAAGACATGGCCGTATGCTCTGAATGTGCATAGCTAATGTCCTGTCATTGCAAATTAGGGTGCAAATTGTTTCAGGAATATTGATGTGCCATGAATTCTGGAATTGTCAGAACTGGAATCGCTTCACGAATGGGACCCTGATGGGAAAGGCATAGACTTGCACTTCTATTTCCCTCACATCTTTAGGCAAGTGTGAGTGAAACATTTTCTTTGCATTTATGTTTAATATATACATGGACTCCCAGCATTTGGTTCCAAAACTTTGGAAGCCCTACTCCCTTAAACATAATGTATACACTTGTGTATTTATGTCCACCCTGGCTTATCAAGTTGTTCATCTTTGAATTCTCACTGTTCACGTATAATTTTAAAATGTTAAGATGTGAGCCTTATACCAACATAAAATAAACACATATTAAAGATTTTATTTGATTCTTTAATTATTGAGGAAATCAAGATGATGATAAAGTTGATTTGAATAGCACCGAAGGAGCAGGAATTTTACTGGTCAACAAGAAAAGTTAAAAACAAAACCGGTTAACATGCTATAGGACAATAAAACCTAACTTGGGAGTTAGAGATACACAAAAGACATCTACAAGTGAACATGTAGCTTCCCTGTGAGTGAGCAAAGTCAAACACAAGTATTCCTCTAGTAATCAGCACTATTCAATATAATTTTCTGTGGTGCCGAAAATGTTCTTTGTCTGTGTTGTGTAATATGGTGGTCACTTGTTCCACAAGTTTATGGGCCACTTGAAATGGGGCCTAGTGTGACTTGGAAAGTGGATTTTAATTATATGAATTTAATTAATTGTTAAATAAATTAACTATTGATTTAATTAATTTAGTAATTAGAACTTAATTGTAAATAGCCACATGTGTCTGGTGGCTACACTATTGGACAGAAGAGCATGATGAAATGCCACTGGGTGAACCTGCTAAGCAATACTCCAAGATGACATTGAAAAGGTGTGCTGCTCTTCTTTGTGCCTTGTTTCCAAGGTTTACTTGTGTTAAATAAAACATTAAAAAGGCCGTAGTTTTAGACTAAGCTCCTGCGTGAGGCCCCAACAGATCTGACTGAATCAAAATGGAGTCACCCACGTTAACGTTCCAACTTGCCAAGCTGGAACTAAAATGTCATCTGACCTTCCAAGAAATCAGGAAAAAGAGATGACAGCCGGTTTCCAAACAAGCCACTTTCAGTCTTCAATCAGCAAGAAA
This sequence comes from Cheracebus regulus, assembly GCA_963574635.1. Taxonomy (NCBI): domain Eukaryota; kingdom Metazoa; phylum Chordata; class Mammalia; order Primates; family Pitheciidae; genus Cheracebus; species Cheracebus regulus. The sequence goes on along the minus strand of CAUYQU010003553.1, from coordinate 41,909 downwards.
ATGAAATTCTCTTTGTTTTAATTCTTAGGACAAAAGGTCTCCTGAAGTCACTTGAGGCGAATCGATTGGTTATTTCTCTACTGTTCAGTCTCCCTGTCTCTGCCCTGCAGAGAAAGTAACTTTGAAATGACCAATCTGCTTTTCATTCTTCCTTTCTGCTTTCCTCATCCCTTTCTGTCTATAAAACCTATCCCCTCTGCTCAGCTCATCTGAACAGTTACTCTATTTTATGGAATAACATATTACCTGATTCTAGAATTGCAATAAAGCCAATTTAGATCTTTAAACTAAATTTGTTGTAATTTTGTCCTTTGATGCTTGGTATCATCTATATAGTTTGGCTGTATCCCCACCCAAATCACATCTTGAATTGTAGCTCCAATAATTCCCATGTGTCATGGAAGGGACTCAGTGGGAGGTAATTGAATCATGAGTGACAGGCAGGTCTTTTCTATGCTGTTCTCCTGATAGTGACTAATTCTCACAAGAGCTGATGGTTTTGTAATGGGCCCCTGTACATGCTGTCTCTTGTCAGCCACCATGTGAGACGTGACTTCACTCCTCATTCACCACCTGCCATGATTATGAGGCAGTCATGCTGAACTGTGGGTCAATTAAACCTCTTTCCTTTATAAATTACCCAGTTTCAGGTATGTCTTTATTAGCAGCATGAGAATGGACTAAATACATTATCTTTGTAAAATATAATTATTTTAGTTTGCTTTGGGCTTAAAGGCTGTTTTGTCTTCTGAGCCAAATTTGTGTTACCAGTGCCTGTGGAACTATTTAGCCTTTTACACCTGGGCAACCAATTGAGAGCATGTTTTGCAAAGAAAAATCGAATAGAGGACAGCTAGGATTTAGAACGGATCTGAGTTAGTGCAGTCTTTAAAATTTCTTCCCAGTGTTTATCTTTCTTCTTCTTCCTCCAGGTAAAGGATAATTTCCTTACCAGAAACGATTATCACATCAAAGTGGCAACTGACAGCCTGACATACAATACATTGTATTTATATTTTATTAACTTCAATGGTCTTTGATGTTGAAGAGCTGTCAGTAAAGGCAGTTGAATAAACAAGCTAATTGATTGAACATATTGATCCACATTGGCAGTTCTGTTTTTAATTGCCAGATTTTGATGGGCATCTTCAATATATCTGTTCTGGGTAGTACATGAAACTCAATCGTAGAGCAATTGGCAGGGGCTCATGGGCCCTGCCTGAAGAGAGAAACGTGAAGTTTGACAACAACAACAAAATCTGAGATGCTTAATTCTGATTTTGAATGAACAGAGAGCATCCTTTCCTGAGAAGAATTAAAGGTTTCTGCTTTTGTGACTCATCAAATCCAAGTTCTTATGTTAGAGTCTGTCCACAGAAAAGTTCAAATTGGATAACTGGACTTATTACCAGTTCTTGAGTCTACATATCTGTGTTTCTGGCAGTATGTTAACATCCCTTTTGGGTTGGAGTGGTCAATATATTTTTTCCTTTTTTGGGGTAGAATTAAAAAGCAATTGATGAAGCACCTGCCATGTGTCAGATTCTGTTCCAGGCTCTAGAGATACACTGGTGAGAAAAACAGGAAAAGTTCCTGCCCTGAGACAGCTTGCATTCATGAATAGGTCCCAGAGTGGCTGTGGAACATGGAACCTATGTCAATATCCCAAAGGCATTTGTCTTCATGCATATGAACATTCCGTGGTGTTTCTAGAGTTGATCAGGGAAGACTAAAGACCTTGTGACTTTTTATTCTCTGGTCTTTGGGTGAGCCTAATTATTTCCAACTTTCAGCCCCCTTAAGCATATTCAATTCATCAAGAAGCCAAGGATATCTGTTAGTGCATCATTTATCACACACTACAGAAGTATCCATGATGAGACTGCTGAATGCATTTTCTGACAAAATTTACTGGGAAGTAGCAATGAGAAATTATACACAGAGAGCTATTAGAGCCTATGAAAGATTAAGCATCTTACCTGCCCCATTCTGCCAGCCCAAGATTCCAGGTGATAAATTTACCTCTGCTGGAGGATGTCATGGCTTTCAGTAACATCTTCAATGTAGATTGGACCGTTTTCAAGAGCCACCTCAGCTACAAAAAACGAATGCTCTGAGTAGTCAGTTCCAGGCATGAACCAGCCTGGTGTAGGAGACCAGAATACGCCACCCCCAAGATATTTCACCCTGGCAGAGTGTTATTCTTAGCTGAAGAAAATTGAGAAGAAACAAACATAAGAAAAGCTCTCTTCCCTCCCCTATTTGCCTAAAAGCAAGACATAAATTTACAAAGATGTCTTGTACTTCCCCCTGCCAGTATGAACACAGGTCATCCACTGAATGCAACTTTAGACCCTGTATTAGTCCATTTTCACACTGTTGATAAAGACATACCCAAGACTGGGAAGAAAAAGAGGTTTAATTGGACTTACAGTTCCACGTGGCTGGGGAAGGTCTCACAATCATGGCAGTGAGCTGAAGGCACTTCTTGCATGGTGGCAGCAAGAAAGAATGAGGAAGAAGTAAAAGCAGAAACCCTTCATGAGGTCTTTCTTATTCATCAGATCTCATGAGACTTATTCACCATCACGAGAATAGCACAGGAAAGACTGGCCCCTGTGATTCAATTACCTCCCCCTGTATTCCTCCCACAACATGTGGGAATTCTGGGAGATACAATTCAAGTTGAGATTTTGGTGGGGAAACAGTAAACCATATCAGACTCTCATCAACCTGGAGACAGCCCCAGAGGATTCTACCTAACAAGCTTTATTCACCAGGCTTTATCTACCATCTATTCGCCTTTCTACATTTTGCCTCCCCCTAGGTATCCAAAGTCCTATTCCTGGGTCTCATCACTTCTCTAAAAATGTCTTATTCTTGGCTGAGGAGGTTATTTAACCCAGTTTTAAGCCACTTCTTTGAGAATGACTCCGTCCCTGGGTGTCTCCCATGTATATATGAAATATGTGTGTTAATAAACTTCTGTTTGATTTTCTCTTGCTAATCTGTCTTTTGTTACAGAGGCCCAGCCAATGAACCTAAGATTAGTGGAAGGAAAAATTACCTTTTCCCTCCCTACACTGAGAAAGTCCTTTCCTGTGGGAGATGGATAGCAATGTTGAAAGTGTTGAAGTGTGGAAAATAATAACCCAGGGTCATGAAACAGTGAAAGTAGCTAAATGCTCATAATTCTTTTGGTCTTGAGGGAGGAAAATGTCCATTGCAACTGTCGGTTGACCCATAAAATAATTTCAAAATATTTGACACTCCATGTAACCAGCACTCAATCATAAACCAGAATGTTGGTAACATCTCGAGGCTCCTCATTCTTCCCTCCGTCATTAACACTCCCCCATCCACCCACAGGTAACCACTGTCTGGACTTCTAACATCACAAAGTAGTTTCACCCATTTTTTTTTAAACTTTATAAATGAAATCATACAATATGTACTCTTCTGTGCCTGGCTGCTTTCACTAAACATATTGTTTTCAAGGTATTTTCGTATTCTGTGTTGTTGAAGTTTATTTATTCTTACTGAGAATATACCAAAACGATTTTACTGCTGATGGGCTCTGAGGAAATTTTCCATTTAAGGTAACTAGAAACAATGCTACTGTCTACTTATTTTTGTCTTCTGGGGAAACATAGGTACATACCTATTTTAGGTATATGACTAGGCATGGAATTGTTGCAAGGCAAGGTACATAAGTCAATTCTGATTATTCACAGTGCCTACATCTCAAAGTCACCACAAACACGGAATTAGCAAACACAGAGCATGTGCTCTTAGGGGAGGTACAGGGTTAGGTTCCTGTGAGCCTCCTGTCAAAACATTTTCATCAACAGATCAATATATAACCTTGTTTTGTGTGCTTCTATTTAAAGAAGTCTTATTTAATATATATTGTTGATTCATTAACACTGAATCCACCACCAACAGTGCTGTAATCCATGCCTGAACAAAGCTTCTCCAACATACATATTTTCTCTAGGACACACATCACAGCCTTCCTGTGCTTCTGACCCCTGTAGAGCATGTCAGCACTGTGCTTGGGAGCATGTTAAATACCAAAATCATTCACCAAGAGCAAAAAAGTAAAAAACAATGACACTAAATAGAGCATGAACAAAGATACTTGTTTACAAAATGAGAGTTGAAACAAAAAGGCAGAGTCACCTTGTTTGACCTAAGCTGGGAAGATGCATACCAGGTGACCCAAATTATTTGCTGTTCTGTGCATATCCATGAATGAAAGTGAAAGTACTGATTTTTGGAATTACAAAGGAATTTTAGTGAGTTGACAAATTTGCAAATTAGAAATCTGTGAATAATGAAGATCAGCTTTATGCTCAGTTTTTGTAGCTCCTGAGAGAGTTTCTTAAAATGATTATAACAAATGTAGTTTTCGAGAAGTGGGTGGGTGAGAATAATATATTATTTTAATTTGCATTATACTAACAAATATTCTAATTAAGCCAGTATGTGAGATATCTGATTGTGCCATATTAATACTTGGTTATTTTTTGCCTTTTTCTTTTTAGCCATTGCAGTGGGTGCAGTTGGCTGCCCAATAGAATGTTTATTTGTTTTCCATTCTGACATACAAATTCTTTTTTTGATTATAATTCTATGTGTATTGTATTTTTACTGTATCTCTTTCATTGTTTTATTTCTTGGAAGATGATGAAATTTATGGTAGTTTGAAGACTAGAGATGATTCAGCAAGTGACTACACTTAGTGCTCTTAAAATTCCTCACTGAGACATATCCTCTTCCCTCAAGGTGGGATAGGGTCATTAGGAAATGAATCTTCCTGGTGATGTAGAACTAAGCTCCTAAACATAAAAGAGGCCAGAACCATTCAAGTGTATCTATAAGGCTTTCTTCAAAAGCTGTTGATGAAAAGGAGGAAAATGAATAGCTCAAAGCATTCTGAGATATGTAAGGTGTGCAAAATTTATCAGGCCCACAGACACCTGAGGATGGAACTTCAGTCATGGCCCCTATACCCCTGTCCAGGGACAATTGTTTAAAGGCATTTTGTTTCTCAGTAGCTGCCTCATGCATTATCTTCATGTTCCAATAGCTCATGTTATTTAAATGTAGATTCTTGGTAACAAACTTAGGAACTTTCTCTTCTTTTTCCTTAAAAACTCACTTGTAAGTGCTGCTAATCAGACTATATTCAGGGTAACTTGAATCTATGCTCCCAGGTGGTCATCCTCAAGTTTTGGGCTCAAATAAACTCTATACTTAATCATATTCTCTGAATTTTGTCATTTAAGATATATGTATCTAAAAGTTTCATTGTTTTGCCTTAAACAATTGTTCTCATGCATCTTATAAACTAATTTTTGAACATGGTGTGAGGTTGGGATTAAACCCCATTTTATACCACATGTTGTCAACTTGACTTAGCACTATCTACAAAAAGACTGCAGTTTCTTTACTTCAATTCCTTGTTCATTAAATAAATTAAATCTCTTCCTACAAAGAATATTCCAGTCATAATTAACCTCACTGGTGAATGCTTCCAAATGTTTAAGGAAAAAAAATAACACTACTCTTATACAAACTCTTCACAGTAGAAAATGAGAAAATACTTCTTACTCTTTTTATGCAGCCAGCATGACTTTGACAGAAGATCTGGCAAGAACAGTATATGATAGGAAAATACAGGCTTATTCCTCATGAACATGGATAGAAAATTTATAAATTAAATAACACCAGATTGACTTTAGAAATGTATAAAAAAGGAAAACCACTCATTGGGTTTTATTTAATGAATTTAAAATTTTAAAGAATTGATCACTAAAATTTATGACATTATGTACAGAAATATGGGAAAATGTATATCCTCATTTCAATAAATTCAGAAAAATAAAATTAAACACCCATTCATATAAAATAAACACCTCTCGACTGACTACAAACAGAATGAAACTTCTTTATCTAGTAAATACTATCTCTTGCAAACATTAAACTTAGTGGTGAAATAGTGAAAGCTTTCCTTTAATGTAAGAAATGAAACAAACATGAACACTTCCCTAGACATTGTAGGAGAAAATGCTAAAGTCTATGAACATAATTGCAGATTTGTTTAATTCTTTTTTTCGTTCTATAAGTTTTTGCTCCAGCATTTTGAAGCTTTGTGGTTAGGTACGTACATATTCAAGATTGCTATGTTTTCTTAGTAAATTGTCTTGTTTTTTTAATCATTATCTTATGCCTGTATTTATTTCTGTACTATGTATTATTTTAATGTCTATTTGTCTGATATTAATAAAGTCACTCCAGCTTTCTTTTGGCTATTGACTGCATGGACATCATTTCCTATTGTTTTACTAATTATTTGAAAATTTATGAAGATAAAATTCACACACCATAAATTGTACACATTTAAAGTCTACAATTCAATGGGTTTTAGTATATTCACAGAGTTGTGCATCTACCACTATATTCAAATGTAGAACATCTTAGTCAGTGTAGAAGTAAACTCTGTACCCACATCAGCCATTCCTTGTTTCTCTCATCTTCCCAACCACTGCTTCCTATTCCCCACCCTGTCATAGGCAATCACTCATCTTCCTGACTCTGTAGATTTGCTTTCTCTGGACATTTCATATAAATGAAATTATGCAGTACGTGACTCTTGGTGACTGGCTTCTTTCCCTTACCGTAATGTAACATTTTCAAGGTTGATCTGTATTGTTGCATCTATCAGTTCTTCATTTTGTTAAATTGCTGTATAATATTCCATTGTGTGGATATATTTAATTTATTCATTAATTTACTGAACTGGTGTTTCTACCTTTTAGCTATCATAAATGATGCTGCTATAAACTATTGCTTTCCCTGGGGACATACACTTTCAACTGTATTAGATAATCATTTAGGAGTGGAATTCCTGGGTCATATGGTAACTAGATGTTTAAGGGTTTTTTTGTTTGCTTGTTTGTTGTTTTTTTTATTTTGAGACAGAGTCTTGCTCTGTTGCCCAGACTGGAGTGCAATGGCACAATCTCGGCTCACCACAACCTCTGCCTCCCAAGTTCAAGCAATTCTCCTGCCTCAGCCTCCTGAGCAGCTGGAACTACAGGCACCCGCCACCACATCTGGCTAATTTTTGAATTTTAATTAGAGATGGGGTTTCAACATGTTGGTCAGGCAGGTCTTGAATTCCTGACTTTGTGATCCACCTGCCTCAGTTTCCCAAAGTGCTGGGATTACAGATGTGAGCCACCACACCTGGCTTATGTTTAAGTTTTTAAGAAACTACCAGAATTTCTTTCAATGTGGCTACACCATTTTACATTCTCACTAGCATTGTATGGTGATTTAGATTTCTTTGTGTCTTCATCAACACATGTTATCTGACTTCTTGATTCTAGCCACTCTAGATGGTGAAAAAAAGTATCTCATCATGATTTTGATTTATATTTCCCTGGTAACTGTTGATGCCAAGTGTCTTCATGTCTTTTTAGACTCTATTTTAAAAATTAGACTCTTTGACTTTTAATGATTGAGTTGTATAAATTCTTTGTATATCACAGCTATGAGTATCTGTCAAAGAAAAAAATGCAAGTCTGGACATTAGTAAGAAATGTCTTTATTAATATTGCAGTAAAAGGAAGGGAGCTATGTCAACAGGAAAATATTTGTCACCATAAAATATCAAAGCATCTCAGGCAGAAAGGGATATTTTTTATAAACAGAAACAAGCAAGTGTAGAAGAAATCTGATGTGAAGAATGGAATGAGCCAGTGGCATGACTGGACAGTTAGGTTTGAAATGTTTTTCTCTGTGGTCAGGCAATTCTCAGAAGTGATGTTCTTCATTCCAGTGATGATTGTTTAACCTCACAAGTAAGTCAAGATCCAGGGGCTTTGGGAAAGAAGAGAAGCCTAAATAAATTTTAGTCCAGGCAAATTAGCGAGCATTATATCCAGATTGGTCAGTGTGGATAAACAAGTGAACTAATAATTTATGAGACAAAAAATGGGAATATTGAAGTCTGTGCTGGCCTCATTCTAGGTAAAGAAGGGGGTTATTTTTAACCGTTATCTAAATCATATGTGAAAGGGTAATTCTTTGCAATAAGCTATTCCATGGAACACAAAAAGTGGGGGTATTTCCTAATCATCACTCTTTGTTAAACAGAGTACAGGGCTCAGGTCAAATTCAACATTTTCATTTCTTATCAGATATCAGATTTGTAAATTTTTTCCCCACTCTATGTGTTGTTTATTCTTTTGATGAATGGTGTTTTTTAAAGGGCTTTTAACTTGGACAAAGTGCATTTTATCTATTCTTTCTTTTGTTTATTTTGCTTTTGTTGATATATGTAAGAAACCACTGTCCAATTTATGGTCATGGAGATTTACCTTCTATGTTTTTTTCTAAGAGTTTATAGTTTTAGCTTTACATTAGAGCTTTGATTTAGTTTGAGTTAACTTTTGTATATGGTGTGAAGTAAGGTTACAACTGCATTCTTTTTCATGTGGGTATCCTGTTGTTCAGCATAATTTGTAGAAAAGTCTACCTTCCATTGGTTTGTCTTGGCATCCTTCAAAATATCAGTTGGCTGAACATGAGAAGTTTAATTTTTATCTTTTTTGTTCTGTCCCATTGATCTGTATGTTCATTGTTATGTCAGTACTACACAGTCTTGATTACTGTAGTTTTGTTGTAAGTTTTGGAATCTGGAAGCATGAGTCCTCCAATGATGTTCTATTTTTTTCCAAGATGTTCTAGCTATTTTGGGTCTCTTGAATATTCATATGAATTTTAGGATTAACTTGTAAAATTTCTGCAAAAAAGTCAGCTGAAATTTTGACAGGGCTTGCATTGAATCTGTACATTGATTTGGAGAGTATTATTATTTTTAAAATATTAAACTTCTTAATACATGAACAAGGGACATCTTTGAATTCATTTAGATCTCCTTTAATTTCTTTCAACAATATTTTGAAGTTTTGGAAGTATACATTTTCCATTTCATTTCATAAATCTATTTTAATGCATTTTATTCTCCTTCATGCTACTGTAAATAAAATTGTTTCATTAATTTAGTTTTTGATATATTAATTGCTACTGGATAAAATACAATTAAGCTATGTATACTGATTTTCTTATACCCTGTAGCATTTTTGAATTAACTTATTAATTGATATGGTTTGGCTATGTCCCCACCCAAATCTTATCTTGAATTGTAGCTCCCATGATTCCCACATGTTACATGTGGGACCCATTGGGAAGTAATTGAATCATGGGGGAAAGTCTTTCCCATGCTGTTCTTGTGACAGTGAAAAGGTCTCAGTAGATCTGATGGTTTTATAAAGTGGAGTTCCCCTGCACAAGCTCCTTTGCCTGCCACCATGTAAGATGTGACTTTGCTCCACCTTTGCTTTCCCCATGAGTGTGGGACCTCTCCAGCCATCTGGAACTGTGAGTCAATTAAGCCTATTTCCTTTAAAAATTACCCAGTCTCAGGTATGTCTTTATTAGCAGCATGAGAACAGACTAACATATTCATTCTAATAAATTTTCAGTGTACGTTTCAGGATTTTTTTCTATACAAAGTTCATGTTATCTGCAACTAGAGAGAATTTTCTTTCTATCTTTCCATTCTGGGTGCCTTTTATGCTTTTTCTTTACTAATTTCCCTGGATACCCAATATAGTATGAATGGAAATGTCAGCAGTGAACATCTTTGCCTTGTCATTGATCTTATGGAAAACCATTCAGTCTTTCATCATTAAGTATGTTGCTAATACAGATTTTTTTGTAGGTGCTCTTTATCACATTTAGGAAGTTCCTTTCTATTCCTAGTTAATTGAGGGTTTTTGTTTACTTGCTTGTTTCTTAATTAGGAAGGGATGTTGAATTTTGTTCAATAATTTTCTGCATCTATTGAATTCATGTAGTTTATATACTTTAATGAAGTGATGTATTACATTAATTTTTAAATGTTAAACCAATCTGTCTTTACTGTGTTCTTTAATTTTCACATATTTGTAAATTTCCAATTTTCTTTCCATTATTAATTCTTAATTACATCCTATTGTGATTAGAGAACATACTTGGCATGATTTCTATCCTTTTAAATATACTGATGTTTGTTTTATGGCCAAGTGTATGGTCTATCAAAAGAATCTTATATGTGCTCTTCAGAAGAACGTATATTTTGCTGTTATTGGGTAGAGTATTTGTAATGTCATTAGATCTACTGGGTGTACAGTGTTGTTCAATTCTTCTGTTTCTTTGTTGATCCAGTTGAACTAGTTTTTCCATTCATTATTGAAAGTGGCGTATTGAAGTCTTCAACAGTTTCTGTTGAATTGTTTATTTTCCCTTAAATCCTTTTTTTAAAAAATTTTTATTTATTTTATTTCAGAGATGAGGTCTCACTATGTTGCCCAGGCTGATCTCAAACTCCTAGGCTCAAGTGATCCTCTCACTTCAGCCTCCCAAAGTGCTTAGATTATAGGAGTGAGCCACCATGCCTGACTTTTCTCCTTTAAATTCTGTCAGTACTTTATGCATTTTGTGGCTCAGTTGTTAGGAGAATATATATTTATAATTGTTATATTTTTGAAGGATGTATCCTCTTAACATTACAAAATGTCCCTCTATATATGTAGTAATATTTTATTATCTTAAAGTCTATTTTTCAGATGTTAGTATAGCCACTCCAGCTGTTTTGTCATTGCTGTATGAATATATATCATTTTCCATAATTTTCTTTTAATCTATTTGTATCTTTGATATATCTATGATGTATGATCTATTTGTCTTTGATGTGTACCTGTCTTATTTTGGCAACATATAGTTGGATCTCTAATTCAGTCTGAAAACTCTGTCTTTTGATTACATCACTCTATTCATTTATATTTAATGTCGTTATTGGTGTAGCCGAATGTATGTTTGCCATTTTACCTTTTGTTTTCTGCTTCATATCTTTTTGTTGCTCTATTCCTTATTTAGTGCATTTTTTCATTAGATGGACATTTTTCTTTGCTATTTTAGAAACAGAGTCTTATCTTCTAGCATAGAATTTTACTTCCTTTAATAAGATTTTCTCTTTTTTTTTTTTTTTTGAGAGTTTTTTCGTGGCTACTCTGCAGGTTACCATGTACATTTTAGCTTATACTAACTTAATTCTAGTGAGATAAAAATGTTTTACTTTCATATAACTCTAATCTCTTTCCTTTTTTGTGCTATTATTTCTATATTTGTTGCAAACCCTGTAATTCATTGTTATAATTATTACTTTATATAATTGTATACCTACTTATGGAAGTTGTGTAGAGGACAGCAAGCATGTTTTTATAAAGTTTGTTATATTAGCCTTCTTATTTATTATTTCTGGTTCTTTTCATTTTCCTGTAGATGAACTTCACCCTCTGGTGCGACTTTCTTACTCCAGTACAAATTTGTTCCCACCTACATCCTTTGTGTAATTATTGTCAAAGACATTACATTTCTATATTTTGTAAATCTAACAATAAGATTATACACATATTGTTTTATACAATTGCTTTTAAATTAGTTAATGGATGGAATTCTAATTTATACTTTTTTGTAATTATGTAAGTACTTAGAGTATTGCTTCTTTTTTAAAATTCTAGTATATTTGAATTACTATCTGCAGGTATGTGATTTCAACCTAGAAAATTTCCTTTAGTGCTTACAAGAAGCACTATAGTGGGACTGCTAGTAACAAATTCTTGTTTCGTTTGTTTAAAAATCTTGGAATGTCTTAATTTCTTTCATTTTCAAAGGATAGTTTTGCTGGATATAGAATTCTTGGTTGAATGGTTGTTTTCCTTTAAATATTTTTAATATGTCATTCCAGCACCCTGTGGCCTCCATGGTTTCTGATGAGAAACGACGAGTTGTTAATCCTGTTAAGAATGACTTGTACATGATGAGTTCTTTCTGTCTTGCCGGTTTCTAGATTGTCCCTTTACCTTTGCCTTCTGACCGCTTAAGTACAATATGTTTTAGCATGGACCTCTTTGTGTTTATCTTACTTAGAATGTGTTGAGCTTAGATGTGTATACTAATTTTTTTAAAAATCATGTCTGATAAGTCTCTTTCTGTTATTTCTTTAAATATTCTTTCTGCCTCTTTCATTATCTTCTCTTACTTGTGGAATTCTCATTATATATATTTAGTACACTTGCTGGAGTCCCCCATTTTTCTGAGGCTCTGTTTGGTTTTCTTTATTTTTTCTTCCTATTCCTCAGATTGAATAATCTCAATTCATTGTTAACTAATTCTTTCTTCTACTTACTCATACCTGCTACTTGGACCATCTAGTGAACTTTTAAATTTCAGTTATTGTAATTCTCAATTACTTTTCCATAATTTATATTGTTTTAAATGAGCTTTCTTTGGTGAAAAATATAGTTCTTTTTAATTTTTTAAAAATTCTAATTAGGTGTACAAGTGGTTTTGGTTACATGGATGAATTGTATAGTGAGGAAGTCTGAGATTTTAGTGCACTCATCACTTGAGTAGTGTACATTGTGCCCAATATGTGGTTTTTCAGTCCTTACATTCCTCTCACTCTACCCCACTTCTGAATTTCCAGTGTCCATTATACCACTCTTTATGCCTTTGACTACTCATAGCTTGGCTCCTGCTAATAAGTGAGAACATACTGTATTTGTTTTTCCATTTCAGAGTTACTTTACTTAGCATAATAACCTCCAGTTTCATCCAAGTTGTTGCCAAATCCATTATTTCATTTTTCTTCATGGCTGAGTAATATTCCATAGTATATATGTACCACATTCTCTTTATCCACTCATTGACTTATGGGCACTTAGGTTGATTTCATATCTTTGCAATGTTGAATTGTGCTACAATAAACATATGTGTGCAGGTGAATTTTGATATAATGACTTCTTTTCCTTTGGATAGATACCCAGTAGTGGAATTGCCGGATCAAATGGTAGACCTGCTTTCACTAGATAGTTCTTTGAGAAATCTCTATACTGTTTTCAGTAGAGGTTGTACTAATTTATCATCCCACCAGCAGTGTATAAGCATTCCCTTCTTACCACACCCATGCCAACATCTATTGTTTTTGACTTCTTAATAAAGGCCATTCTGGCTGGGGTATGGTGATATCTCACTGTGGTTTTAATTTACATTTCACTGACAATTAGTGATATTGAGTATTTTTTCATATGTTTATTGGCCATTTGCACATTTTCTTTTGAGAAATGTCTATTCACATCACTTGCCCACTTTTAAATGAGATTCTTTAATTTTTTCTTGCTGATCTGCTTGAGTTCCTTGTAGATTCTGGATATTAGTGTTTAGTCAGATGCATAATTTGCAAATATTTCCTCCCATTCTATAGGGAAGAAATATCATCTGTTTACTCTGATGATTATTTCTTTTTCTGTATAGAAGCTTTTTGGTTTATGTCTCATTTATTTATGACTTTTTGTTGCATTTCCTTTTGGGGTTGTAGTCATAAAATCTTTGTCTATGTCAATGTATAGGAGACTCTTCCTTAGGTTTTCTTCTAGAATTTTTATGGTTTCAGGGCTTAGATTTAAGTCTTTAATTCATCTTGAGTTAAGTGTTATATATGTGAGAGAGAGGGATCTAGTTTCATTCTTCTACATATGGTTAACGAATTCTTCTAGCACCATTTATTAAATAAGATGTCCTATCTCCAATTTACGTTTTCGCATGCTTTGTGAAGGATCACTTGGTTTTTAGTATTTGCCTTTATTTCTATGTTCTCTATTCTGTTCCATTGGTCTATGTATTTACTTTTATATTATTACCATGCTGTTTGGCTACTATAAACTTGTAATATAAGTCAGGTAATGTGATGCCTCCAGATTTGCTTTCTGCTTAGGATTGCTTTGGCTGTTCAGGTTCTTTTTTGGTTCCATAGGAATTTTAGGATTGCTTTTCTACTTCTGTGAAAAATGTTGATGATATTTTGACAGGAATTGCATTGAATCTGTAGATTGCTTTGGACAACATAGTGAGTTTCGCCCTATGGATTCTTCCAATCTATGAGCATGGAATGTATTTCCATTAGCTTGCACCATCTGATTGCTTTTAGCCATGCTTTGTAGTTCTCCTTGCAGAAATCTTTCATTTCCTTGGGTATTTTATTTTATTTTTTGTAGCTCTTATAAAAGGAATTGAGTTCTTGATTTGATTCTCGGCTTGATTGTTGTTGGTGTATAGCAGTGATACTGTTTTGTTTACATTGATTTTGTAAGCTGATACTTTACTGAATTCATTTATCACATCTAGGAGTCTTTCAGAGGGGTCTTCTAGAGTTTTCTAGGTTAAGGTAATTAGGAAACAGAGATAGTGTGTCTTCCTCTTTTCCAGTTTGGATGCCCTTTATTTCTTCTTTTGCCTGATGGCTCTGGCTAGAACTTCTCTTTAGTTCCTCACATATGCTTTCCTTTAGCTCTTTTAGCATATTTTAAATAATGATTTAAGCATTTTTCTAGTAAGTTTTATGTCTGGACTTCCTCAGGGACAGCTTTTATTAATTGCTTGCATTTTTCCTTATGTATGGGCCATACTTTTTAAAAATTTATTTTTCTGCCTTGTGATTTTTTTGTTGTTAAGGATTGGACACTTTGTGTATTATAATATAGCAGCTCTATATGTCAGTTTTTCTTTCTTCCCAGGTTCATATTGCTTCTTGGTGTAGTATTTGTTTGTTTAGTGACTTTTTTGAACCAATTGTGTAAAGTCTGTATTTTTTTGTCACATGTGTTCACTGTAGTTTATGTTCCATTAGCTTAGTGATCAGGTACTTATTGAACAGAGATATCATATATGCCTGAAAGAAAAAAATTTCTGAGTCTTTGCAAATGGGCTGTGTGTATTGGGGGCATGTCTTTAGTTCTAATCTGGGTGATTTACAATCCTGATTTGGCTTTCACTTCTGGCTTATGCAGAGTCTAAAGGTCAGGCATAGAATAGGTGAAAACTCAGCATGTTCTCAGGGCTTTTCTGAGCATGCACCCAGCCCTGGGCATGTGGATGGACTCCTAGGCTTTTAGGACATGTTATAGCTTTTCAAAGCCTTCATTCTTCCCAAAAAAATCCTATTCTTTAGCCTTTCCTCTCAAGCTTATGGTGAGTTTATTTTTCACCCCAATGACTACCCATTGCCCCAGGGAGCAGCAACAAATATGTTTGGCTTTAAATGTTTTCACCAGAGGTCATATGGTTAGCTGCTTCAGACCTGGGAGAGAGCCAAGTAAGTTGAGATAAAGACAACACTTTGAGCCAGTCCTCCAGGACGCTCCCAGGCAGGCTGAGCAACCAAACACAGTTCTTTGTGAATGAGATCTGTTCTGCTTCCTCTGGTACTAGTACCTGTGCTGGGACCATAAACTTTTTTCTTTGGGGCTTGTTGCCAAGCTGAGGAGCAGGATATGGGACCAGGGGAAATTAAAAGACCACAAAGCTTGCTATTCTTACTGAGATTCTGGTGTTTTTTTCTTGGTCGAACACTTTACCCTGCTTGTTATAGGCTCTTGGTTTGTTTCCAGAGATCTAAAAAGTTGCTTCCGACAGTTTTTATCAGCTTTTTTATTGCCTTTTTGGAGCAGTGGACTTTGGAGTTTCCTATCCTTCCATTTTCTCTGACATCCCATAACCAAATTTTGATTGCATTAATTTCTATATTTTATCTATTCCCCTACTTTATTCATATCAGCTATTGTCTTTATTATTCTCTTTCTTCTATATTTTTGGATTTGATTTAATTTTCTTTTTTTATATTCTTCAGATAAAATTTTAGATCTTTGACTTTTCAACCTTTCTTCTTTTCTAATAAATGTGTTTGAGATTAGAAATTCCCCTTTAAGTAGTATTTCTGGAGCCTTGGTTTATTGTATCATTCATTATCTATTAACTAATAAAGTTTCAGGGATAAAAAGGGAGAACCAATAAAAATATTAAATTAATTCTAAATAACACAAGAAAGGAGAAACAAGAAATATAAAAAAACTGAGTCAAGTTCAAAGTACATGGTAAAATGGCAGATATAAACCAGCCTTATCAGTCATTACATAATATGTAAATGGATTCAATTCTTCAAGTATGTAAAGGTTAAGATAGTCAGACTGGAAAAGGAACTATAGGATGCTTATAAGAAAGAGCTACTCCATTGCCAACATTAACCAAAGAAAAGGTGATGTAGTTGAGGAAGGAGACCCTTAACCCTCTTCAGTCTTCTGCATTGCATCTCAAAAGGAGAAGCTAGAAGTCAGCCAGAAGGGGGACTGGTTGGCGCGTCATGCCAGGGTAAAAATAAGACCTCTACTGCTTACCACAATCTCTCCTATAGATCGCAGGCATGGTATGGAAGAATCTTTCTGGAAGGCATTGTTTTTACCTATACAAGATCAAATCCCCATCTAAGCCACATACCCCATGCCTACTCCATGAGACAAGACCCTTTCACATGTAATTTCTGAAACTGTAAACTCAAGACCCTTTCACATGTAATTTCTAAAACTGTAAACCCAAGACTCTTTCACATATAATTTCTAAAGCGGTAAACACAAGACTCTTTCATGTGTAATATTTAGAGTTGCAAGCCTATATAAAGGCAGGGCTTCTGTTTGGCAGGTGAGCTTGGCTATTAGCTATGCCGCCTTGCTCCCAGCTAAAATAAATCACCCCTTCCTTCCTAGTTCGGTGTCTGAGAGTCTGTTTCTCGAGGCCCTTCCTGCTTTATAGTTACACTAACATTATACAGAATAGACTGTAAGGCAACAATCATCAGTAGAACCAGGGACAGTCCATAAATGGGATAACTGACCAGAAGGATATTAGTAAATATGTATGTAACCCCCAAAAACAAAAGACGTAAATCAGCAATCGCCAGAACTAAAACAAAGGAAAGCAATGCATAACCAATGTGGAAGACTTTAACAAACTCCATAACTAATAAAACAAGAAGACAATAAAAATAGGAAGTATATAGACCTGGACAGGACACCTAATAAAAGACCAAATGGATATATAGAAAACATTGCATCCAACAGTAGCAGAATGTTGATTCTTTTTTACAAGCATATAGAATCATTTACCCAGATTGTACATTGGACCATAAAAAAGTCTCAACAAATGTCACAGGATTAGAGTTATTCAGAGTAGGTTCTCTGACCACAGTGGAATTAAGCTAGGAATCAGTAGAAAATCCCTTACTGTTAGGAAATTAAACAATTCACCTCTAAATAATCCATGTGCCAAGAGGAAGTCACACTTGAAATTATAATGTATTTTGAACTGAATAATAAAATATGCCACAAATGGACCTCTCTAGCATCCAGCAACCAGGGCTTAACCCTTGCCCAGAAGTTGGTCTTCAGGAGTCTGCTTCAGTATGAAAGTCATGTCTGTTGTTTCAAGTTTGCCCTTTGCCACATGTTAACGATTTAGAGAACACCCTCCAGCCCACCGCCTTGTTAGAGCCGTGACTTCACATCTTCTACACAACCAGCATGCTGCTCTTAGCCCAGTGTGGATGCAATAAGCGTCTTCTGCTAACAGCAACCTATTCTTAACCATTTCCGGTTATCTTTGGCAGTAGTGTCTTTGCAAAGTGGAAAATATTCTTTAGTTCTAAGCAAAGACAAAAGTGTTCAAAGCTTTATAAGGCTTTACTCACCCAAAGAACTAATTCATGTGATTATTCATCTTTTTCTCCCCTTGTAAATCATCACCTCAGAGATATCCCGATACTTTGACTTCCAACGGACAAGCTTCTTGCAAATGAACAATTTTAATTGCTATATCCACAGTGCGACTCAACATGCCCTCAAGCAGCATACTTACCATGAAAGCCTGTTTAATTGCCAGTAAATAGTAGAATAATCTTTTGAAACAATGTAGCAAACATAATTGAAATAATCTTAATGTGTTTCATGTGGTAATAATCACTTATGTAAGATTAACACCATAGAAAGAAAAGATGGAGAGAGGTAGTGGCATGTGCCTGTAATGGTAGGCTTTGCAGTAAATTCTTCTGTTGTTTCCCCAGCTGGTCACTTTTGTTCCCTTTGTAAGTGTTTCAGCTAAATTTCAGTTTATCATTTAGCTGAAAAACTTACAAAGGGAACAATACGGAACTATTACCTTATAAATAGTCAGTGAAAGTGAATAATTGGTAGTGTATTTATTATCTTAGCGCATTGAATTAAATGTGTGAAATGAGAATTCAAAAGCTACAGCATAAGACAGCACTTAAGAGGAAGGTGCTTTGCAAAGGAACTTCTTTAAGAAGAATACTAAAGATCCGTTCATTCATTCATCCAACAATTCAATGTCCCATTAAATCAGTGGAGACACCTGAAGTTAATGGTTTTATCTGACTCTATCCCAAAGTCATGTGAACCTAGAATTTGTATCTAAGGTAACAATATGATGAAGAAAATAACTCAAACATCTAAAGCACCTGCTCTCTTACATTCTCTCTTGTGCCTCTTTTGATGACCCTGTGAGACAGGTAGTATCCATTCCATTTTAAGGACAAGGAAGCCCACACTCAGAGATGTGAACTGGCCACATGACTAGCTAACATTTGGGGGGAACTCCCATCATGCTGCTGAGCTCCAGGGCTTTATTATTTCCCTACATCACAAAGTGCAGCAAGCACAGACCCCACAGGTTTAAGGTGGATTGGAAGGAAGGGAATGTTTGGATTGTATCAGGGTCTGCTTTAATCAGGCATGATGAGGTGACAGACGTGGAGACCACTGCCTTTGAAAGTGCCGTTTACACATCCCAGTTGCCAAGAGGGTGGCCAAATCATGCAGGGGCCACGGGGGGAACACCAGGCTGGGGAGAAGGTGGAAGGGGCCAGCAGGTAGCAGGGCTCAGAGACTTCACTGTGATTCCCACAGGAAAGAATGGGTGAGGCGGTGTGGGAAAGTTTAGGATTCAGTACTGAGCTTATAGGGATGGTCTCTAACTGTCTGATACCTGGCTGACATGGTTTGGCTGTGTCCCCACCCAAATCTTATCTTGAATTGCAGCTCCCATAATTCCCGTGTGTCATGGGAGGGACCTGGTGGGAGATAATTGAATCATGGGAGTGCTTTTCCCCATACTGTTCTCATGGTAGTGAAGGAGTCTCATGAGAGCTGATGGTTTTATAAGGGGTGACCCCTTTCTCTTGAGTTTCATTCTCTCTTGCTTGCTGCCATGTAAGACGTCCCTTTGCTCTTCTTTCATCTTCTGCCACGATTGTGAAGCCTCCCAGCCATGTGGAACTGTGAGTCCATTAAACCTCTTTCCTTTATAAATTACTCAGTCTCGGATATGTCTTCATTAGCAATGTGAGAGCAGACTCATACACTGACCCGGGGGTAATTTAGAGCAAGAGAAGTGTTGGCTTGGTTCATGGAAATTACATAAAGAAGGGGGTTGGGAATGTGGGATTTGGAGGGGTGGTTTATATAGGAAAGGAACACTCACAGGTCCATTATTTACTGTCTCTAGGAATTTGCCCTGGGAAGGGCAGTCACTCCAGGATTAGCAAAGATCTAAGGAAGTCAAAGCAACACAAAACACAGAAAATTTTAAAAACATAGATGATAGAGAGAAAGCTATAATTTCTATTTGGATGGTAAAGAAGCCAGGACTTTTCATCTAAAGCTCTTTTTCAGAAGCAACGACAGAGGACCTGGAGATGGAGCACAAACCCTGCCATGCTTCTGCTCCAGCTGTGGGCACTCCAGCACGTGGAGGACATCCTGCATGTGCATCTGCATGGCAGACAGCAGGTGTGCTCCAGACACTTTGAAGGAAGAATCAGTGACTATCTTAGGTGAGGTTTCCCAGACCCTGAACCAAGGACTTCTTCTATGCAGGCAGTTTATTTGAGAGGCAATCTTAGAAGTGAGAAAGTAGGAAAAGTGAGAAGGGGAATAGAAAAAGTCCAATCTAAGAAGCACTAAAGACAGGGCTATGTTTGTGGGCACATGAGGTTCAATCCTACAGGAGACTCTTAGAACAACCATTGAAGCATGCCCCAGAATCGTCCTCCACCCCAAGATGAGGAGGCTGGGCATTCTGTCACTAGCTCTCAGCCACCACTCTTTGAGAGTTGTCTCAAGAAAGGATGAAGTGAGCACTAGTGCCTCTATTTCTGGGCCATAATTGCATTCAGGTGGACAAGGTCTTAGAGTGTAGAGGAAGAAGAGGAGAGGTGCAGGCATTTGAAGGGAGAATCACAGCTATAAGTGAACCCAGGTGGGCTGAGAGCATCCAGGGAAGCTATCAAGAGGGTTAGCTATAGGAACAGAAGAATAAAACGTATGGTCTCTTTTTGAAGAACATGAATACATTGATTTCATTCTCATCCATCCAGGTCATAAAGCAATAGGTATGACTACTGGCTTTCCTGTTTGGTCTCAGGACCAAAAAATTGGTGTGCTTCTCCTGAACATTTCATCTGCTTGTAGTTCTGTGTACACCATGAATTGTGTAACTCCTAGTGTTCCCTCCTTGTGTCAGCTAAAAACACAGAAGCTTAGAACCAAAATTTATGCCTTACCTCCACCAAGTGTAGAGATAGTTTAGAAGTTACTGTTTTATATTGATTTTGAGATCTCTTTATAATCTTACTCTCACTGTTCTTTCTCTTTTTATTCTGAATTTAAATCTATGATTTGTTCCTATAGTTTATATATCTTTACAAGGTGTTCTGACTCTTGAACAAAATTCTTGCGCTAGGGAGGAATCTTGGTTGCAAGTGTCAGACGCTGAACTCAGAGTAGGTTAAACAACAAGAAAGAATGTTTTGGCATAGATAACTGTGAGGAAAATGTCTTGCTCCAGGCATACTTGGATCCAGAAATTCAAATAACATCGTTAATTTTTCTTTCTCTTATCTCTCTCCCTTCTTCCTTCTCTTCCTCTCCCTTTGTTATTTTTCAATTACCTCTCTCACCTCTTTCAGCTTTCCTCTGTGTTGGCTTTGCTCTCAGCAGGATTATTCCATTTAGTATTAGTCTGTTCTCACTCCGCTAGTAAAGACATACCTGAGACTGGATAATATATAAAGGAAAGAGGTTTAATGGACTCACAGTTCCACATGGCTGGGAGGCCTCACAATCATGGTGGAAGATGAAGGAAGAGCAAAGGGACGTCTTACGTGGCTGCAGGCAAGAGAGAATGAGAATCAAGCAAAAAGGGAAACTCCTCATGAAACCATAAGATCTCATGAGACTTCTTCACTACACGGGAACAGTATGGAGGAAACCACCACAAGGATTCAATTATCACCCACCAGGTCCCTCCCACGACATGGTAGAATTATGGAAGTTACAATTCAAGATGAGATTTGAGTGGGGACACGGCCAAACCATATCAGTGGCGCAGAATGACCACTGGCTGTTCTAGGTTCAGATCAGTTACAACTGATGAAGCTGGAACTACCAATAGAGGACATTGCCTTTTCCTTGGTAGGTTGAGCAAGTTTCCTTAATGGGCTCTGATGAGTCTGGCTTCAGTTAACTTTGCACTTCTGTGATGGGGTCTTCAGTTCTGGAGACACTTGCAATGGGTACCCCATCAGAAGGAGAAGAACGGGAGAAGGAAAGAGTGCTGCAAAGTCACAAATGAGCTGCCCCAGTTTACAGTCATAAGAAATTCATGGTCTGATAGGTAGATATGGTAGCCAGGGGGTAAAGGAGAGAGGTGGGAGAGAAACATGCATCATGTGTTGACTACTTACATTTGCTAGACCTTGGGCTGAGCGTTTCACATGGGGTATGTCACTTAATCCTCAAAAGAACCCTATGAGGCAAGGTCAATTTCTGCTCACAGTTTAAAAATGGGAAAAATGAGGCACAGCTAGGAAGTGATGAAGATAGGATTCAAAGACACGCATATTGGCTCTGAAACCAGGACTGTTAGCCAGGATGGAAGAGCTGATTTGGGCAGCAGAAGAGATGGAAAGGCTATTTATTCAGAAAAGAACAATGCTACTGGGTGGGTGAAGGTGGGGTAGAGAACCAGGCTACTTCTGAACATGGAAACTTTGAAATTCCTTTGAGGCATCCATGCAGAGTCAGAGGTAGACAGTTAAACACATGTGCATGGAATGATAAGGAGACATTTGGGCCACAGATAGAACTCTGGAGGGAGTGAAGTCATGGGCAGGTATTGGCTAGCCTGGACAGAGGAGCCTGTGTGAGAGAGAAGAGAGCAACAGACTCAACCTTCAGTACCTTTACTGTTGTATGCCCAATTAGAGGAGACATACAATAATTTTCCAGGAAAAGAAAAAAAAGAGAGTATTGATTAACAGAAGTCCAGGGAAGAGTGTTTCAGAAAGAAGGCCGGGTCTATAGTGTCAAATAAATACTACTTTGATACGATAAAAATTGAAAAAGGTCCCTTGGCATGAGGGCCTGGTTACCATAACAAAATCGTTTCACTGACTGATGGGCAGTAAACCAGATCAGAGTGAGTCAGGAGTAGGTGGATGTGTGGGTGTGAATAAAAGGAATTAGTGAGTATACACGGCCTCTTCAAAATATTTGAAAAAACAAAACAGAAGGGTGCCAAGGAGGATGTGGGGGATGGGAAAGAGGACTGAACATGTTCGAAATTTATGGGTTCAATTTGAATAGGACGTATCAGTATAAACTCATCTTCTGTTTTCTCTCCCTAAACACATATTTTCTAGCTCTTTTCACTGAAAAAGCCTAGGAACAATGATGCCTCAATAGCAAAAAAAAATCCTGTCATCCAGAGCATAGATATTAAATACTGATTCCCCTCAAAATGAATCAGAGATTCTTACAGAAAGGAGTGTTTTCAGTTCTGGAGTGGGAAGCACTTAATATGATTCCAGGACTTCCTGTGCCTGAATACAAGGAAGCATTAAAAGACCAATGGGTCATGTCAAAAAAACATGGGATACGGCTGTGCATGGTGGCTCACGCCTATAATACCAGCACTTTGGGAGGCCGAGGTGGGTGGATCATGAGGTCAAGAGATCGAGACCATCCTGGTCAACATGGTGAAACCCCGTCTCTACTTAAAAAAATACAAAAATTAGCCGGGCATGGTGGCACGCACCTGTAATCCCAGCTACTTGGGAGGCTGAGGTGGGAGAACTGCTTGAACCCAGGAGGCGGAGGTTGCCTTGAGCCGAGATCACACCATTGCACTCCAGCCTGGGTAACGAGCGAAACCCCGTCTCAAAAAAAAAAAGAAAAAACACTGTACCCAAATGAAAGGGCTCCTTTTGACCTCCAATAGGACAATTTAGGGCACTGCAGAGACTGTTAATGAAATAATGGGTTAATAAATCTGCAAAAATGGAGAGAAGGAAGGAAGGAGGTGTCTGATGAGTGGGGAAGAGGTGAGAGTGTCATCTCCAGTTGTAATCCCCAGGTGTTGAGGGAGGGAGCTGGAGGGAGGTGATTGAATCACGAAGGCAGTTTGCCCCATGCTGTTCCCATAGTGGTGAGTGAGTTCTCATGAGAGCTGATGATTTTAAGAAGCATTTGGCAGTTTCCACTTTGTTCCACTCTCCCTCCTGCTGCCATGTAAGACGTGCCTTGTTTCCCCTTTGCCTTCTGCCATGATTGTTAAGTTTCCTGAGGCCTCCCCAGCCATGCAGAACTGTGAGTCAATTAAATCCCTTTCCTTTATAAATTACCAGTCTCAGGTGGTATCTTTATAGCAGTCTGAGAACAGACTAATACAGATGGTAAGTAGACAGGAGATTCTGATGAGATCTTGAGACATGTGGAGGGGAAAGAGCTGAGTGCAGGAGATGGAAGGAGGAGGAGGCTTTGATAATGAGGGGGGTCGAAAAAGCAGTCATTGGTGGTGTGGGGCAACTTCCCACAATGACAGCAAGGCACACAGGGATGACAAGGGGCACAAGAAGCAAGAAATGTTGGACTTCGTTTCCTCAAGCTGCCGTGACACTCTCATGGACTGGATGATGTAAACAGTAGACAATTTTATCACAGTTTTTGAGGGCAGAGGTCCAAGATCAAGGTGCCATCAGGGTTGGATTTTGGTGAGGACTTTCTTCCTGGCTTGTGGATGGTTGCTTTCTCATTGTGTCTTCAACCTGGGCTTTCCTCTATGCATGCATGGAAAGAGAGAGACAGACAGACAAACAGAGAGACAGAGAGAGAGAGAGAGAGAGAGAGAGAGAGAAACAGAGACAGACAGAGAGAGAGAGAGAGAGAAACAGAGACAGACAGAGAGAGAGAGAGAAACAGAGACAGACAGAGAGAGAGGGAGAGATCCAGTCTTTTCCTCTTCTTTTTTTTTTTAATTATTTTTTACTTTTTTGGGGCCCTGGGTAAGAGATTCTTTTTTTTAATTGCATTTTAGGTTTGGGGGTACATGTGAAGAACATGCAAGACTGTTGCATAGGTACACACATGGCAGTGTGATGTGCTGCCTTCCTCCCCATCACCTATATCTGGCATTTCTCCCCAGACTCTCTCTCCCCAACTCCCCACCCCCTGCTGTCCCTCCCGTTTCCCCCCGACAGACCCCAGTGTGTGATGCTCCCTTCCCTGTGTCCATGTGTTCTCATTGTTCAACACCCACCTTTTCCTCTTCTTACAAGGACACCATTCCTATTAGATTAGGGTACTACTCTTATGACCTCACTTAACCTTCCTTACCTCTAAATACAGCCACATAGGAGGTTAGGGCTTCAACATATGAATTTTAAGGAACATAATTTAGTCCATAATAAAAGAAAAAGGATCCAAGGCCAGTGTGTTAGATGGGTCTGTCTATGAAGGATAAAGTCAGAAAATTGGCTAGGAGGCAAAGACTTGGATCAGTCAGAGTGGGTGACCAAGACTTGAGAGGCAGAGAGCAGTTGAGCAAAATGGCATGGACTCAGGAAACCAGAAATTGTCCCATGAAGGCAGATTGGTCTGACATCTGTAATGAAGATTGAGGAAGAGTCCGAGTTCACCTGATCCTGAGATTCACAGCGTGCACGGAAGTGCCTCTGTGCTCTGCCATTCCTGTTCTGTGTTTGGTTACGTGGCATATTTTAGAGGAATAGAAGTAACCAATTCACATCTTCCTGATCAATGTGATTCGAAATCTTGCCTTTAAAGTGAGCTTTCCAAGTTTTCTGGGGTGAGGTTAAGGATGAGACATGGAGATGAAGAACCGACTTTTCTTCGTGTGCACCACCCACGCCTCCATGTTCCTTAATTGTTATTCTCTCCTGAGTTCTGGTGATATTTAGAAGTCTGGGCCATGTTTTCTGTAGCAATTATGTGAATTTAGTTAAATGGCCTCCCTGTTTACAAATGCTGGTCCAAGAAGAAAGATGTCAGGCGGCGGCTCTTAATTATGCTGCCATGGGCAAACTTCTGGGAGTTGGGATGGACAATTTGGCCTTCTGGCTTTTTTTCTGACTCTGGAGCTTTCTTTAAATATACAGGAGGCACGCAAGCATTTCCTGCTCCTGTGAAGTATTTCCAGGCATTAATTATTTTCATTATTAGCTTCACTCCATTGCAATCACTCATCAAACTAATTTCTTTGAAGTATGAGGATGAAATTTCAAATTGGGCCTTCAAGTCCTTTTAATTGCACTTGAAGTGAGAATTAGCTGTGGGGTCTGTATTTGGAAGCATGAGGGTCTTCTGCCACGCAAGATAAATCAAAACTCAGGCCGCTCTGAGCCTTTTCCAACAACACGGCATGGAAAAGAGAATGGGAGAGAAAAAAAATGACAAATCAACACAATTAAATCTGAAATTGCTGGCTTCCACAATGAATTCATTCTTGTGAGTCAACATTGTTTTGGTTTTTAGATTAGGTTTGTTTTTCAAACCCACGTTTTCCCTAAACTGATTATTTTTGGTATTTTGTACACACTTGTGAATTTCCGACAGAATGTTAATATCCCTGACCTATTTCCTGCCTTTGTCTGTATTGTGAGAGCAGCCGCATCAGTGTCTGGGATCACAATAGAGACCTCAGTTTCCAAAGGTCTCACTGTTCTCCAAGATCTACAACTGTGCTACCAAAATTGAATGAGCAGAGCCAATAAATGAGACCCAGTTTTATGTTTAAGGTGCATATAGTCTCAAGGGAATGAATGGCAGGAATATGCATACACGATGGGTTCCTGGGCTGTTATAATAGCAGAAAAGAGAAGGACAAGTGTTAGAGATGTTGAAAGGAAGGCTGACATCCAGCCTCAGCCAGAGGCCTTCATTCAGTCTTTTGTAGTGAAAGGGCCCTTGGAATTGGGTTTTAAAGGGCATGTAGGGGTTATGTGAGAGCCAGGAAGATCTTCCAGTGCCTGCCTAGAGTTGTGTCAGGTCCCCATAAGCCTGAGACTAAAGCTTCGAGATGCTATGAGAGCTCTCACTTTCTACTTTCCTAAAGCTTTTTGTCCATCCCATGAAAGGATTTTTTATCTTCTCCAGTATGTTGATTGCAGCCTGGGAAGTGATTTACAGAGCTCCTCTGCACTGTCCACTACGACTGTCTCTGCAGATGCATGAGGCCCATCCTTTGAATGCCATAAGTTAATAATCATAAAACACCAAGTGAATTTGTTATTCTGGGGGCTTCATGAAAAAAATGATGTCAGTTTTCAGTTCATTTTAGCTTAATTACCACTGATGTAGGGGGAAGAGAGTGAAAGAAGTTACTAGAAAATTGATGACTTCCTTGACAGAAATAGACTCATGAGCTCAGAAAAGTGTATTTCTCCCTAGTTCCATCAAATGCCACAACATGTCAAACACTGCAACACATTTTCTCCCTCTGCCCAGTCAAGGGCCAATACATGGTGTGCATGTGTGTTTTATAATACTATACTGAGGTAGGTAAAATGCTGTCTTCTCCTGCTGAGATGGCCGTCTGCCTTTCCCAGTTTCTGCTCTTAGCATGTTGGAAAGATGTAATATAACAAAAAATACATTTGGTCTTTGTTTTCTATTTTTAGCACAGATTTTCCAAAACTCTTGGAATTTTCTGAGTGATAAGAGTATCTGTTGTTACTCATAACAAGCCCCTTTTGCTCACACTTGAGTTAATGCTAATGAGATAACTCATAGTGGGCCCCTAGATAGCTTCAGGTTGGGAGTTGGTTGCCAGAAAAACAAAACATGTAATAGAGGGCTAGAACGTTCAACGCTCCCACCCCCTGACCCCTGGGAATAATAGAAGGGCTGGAAATTGAGTTCAGTGACCCAATCAATCATATGTATACAATGAAACCTCTATAAAACCCCCTAAATGACAAGATCCTACTTGATGAACATATCAAAATGCTAGGCGGTGGCATGGACACTGGAGAAGGCATGGAAGCTCCACCCTACTCAACATATCTTGCCTTGTGTGCCAGCTCTAGGAGGTGGCAAGGTGCTTAAGAAGGCATGGAAGCTCCACTCTATCCACTGTGTGGAAGAGACACACAGGGCACCCACACTTGCCCTGTGTGTCTCTTCCACTTGGCTGGTCCTAAGTTGCATCCTTCACAATAAGACTGTACATATAGCACTTTCCTGAAATCTAAAATGTGCTGCAAATTATCAGACCCAAGACGGGTGGTGATGACTCTGAATTTGTAGTCATGCAGGCAGTTGTGTAGGGAACCTGGGGACTCAGTACTTGGAACTGGCATCTGAAGTGGGGGCAGGCTTGTGGAACAGAGCCCTATCAACTCTGGGTAGTTAGTGTCAGACTTGAATTGAGTTGCAGGTCAGCTAGTTAGTGTCAGAGAAAAAAACACACAAAGATCATATTTATTAGTGGCAAAGTGAAGGTGCCCAGCTTAAAAAAGGTAATAAGCCTATGATTCTACCCAAGACGTTAATATTCATGTTTGGAGGTGTCTTTGTTTATCACAGTCAGATTAAGACTTGGACATAGTAGTCCTTTGTGTATTTTGTTTTTGTTTTTTGAAAAAGAGATTAAAACACATCATGCCAATGGACAGCAGTGAATGCTTGTAGTTTACAATATAGAATTTGGAGACATTCCAATAGCCCCATGTTCAAATAGCCAATGGATCAGTCAGAACATGAACTTCTACGTGAAAATTAGTGAAAGGGAGTAAACTGGTTTTAAGATCCTCAGAGAAGTACTGCTGAATGATGTGGTTTGGCTGTGTCCTCATCCAAATCTCATCTTGAATTGTCATTCCTGTAATCTCCACCTGTTATGGGAGGGACCTGATGGGAGGTAATTGAATCATGGGGGCAGTTACCCCTACGCTGTTCTTGTGGTGAGTGAGCTGATGGTGAGTGAGCTGAGGAGATATAAGCACCTGGCATGTCCCCTGCTGGCACTCATTCTCTCTCCTGCGGCTCTGTGAAGAGGTGACTTCCACCATGGTTGTAAGATTTTGAGGTCTCCCCAGCCATGCGGAACTGTGAGTCAATGAAACCTCTTTTCTTTATAAATTACAGAGTCTGGAGTATTTTCATAGCAGCTGGAGAACAGACTAATACACTAAGAATATAGTTACTCCAAGTGATGCTAGAAATACTCTGGTATTAGGATAGATAATGTTGCAGAGTAGGGAGACATGCTAGGGTTTGAGTGAATCACCCAATACCTTTTGTTGCACTTGCTCTACTGCATTTGAAATCTGCACTTGCAATGCTATTAAAGAGTCTTTGAGAAAGAGTTTCTCATTGTTGCTAATATATTTTTTTTCTATCTGTTCACTAAGGAGAGATTTCTATTTCCTTTGTGGGTCAGTTCACAAACCTGAAAAACTAATAAGCTCAGAGCAGAACCCCAGTGAGGAACTGTTTGCTTTTTGCTCCTAGGCCATATGAGCTGGTTTTATTAACATAGCCCTCATAATTTCTACATCTGTAAAAGCTCTGTACATTAATGTGCAGAAAAGATCAGACCCAGCACACAGCTTGTCATGCTCCATAAAAATTTAATGGAAAATAAAATGCACTGTTCATAAGATCAATACTGTTATTCTCTTTCAGCAAACTGTGAATTATTGTTTTCATAAAATAATAATAATGCCAGCATATTGATGTTGAATGGAACTAGGTCTGTTGTCAAACATAAAGTCATATTTAATCTTTTAATGCCTTCCTGTGTAAACCCCCATGTCTACATTCTGGGCATCTGTCACTCTCTAAAGACAATGTGAATCAATGATAATTTTGCTGCCATGTCCTTTGTTATTTCAGTAGAACCATTGAGCCAGATGCCCACATTTTTCAGAATGGGCAGCAGTTAAAGATGTATTCTGGCCATCCAAATGGCCCTTGAAGATGTTCTAGAGATGCATCTTTTTAGAAATATTAGGGAACTGGGGGCGATTTGGCTAATGGTCTCAGTGGTCTCTTTTAACCCTAACATCCAGGATTCTAGGGTCCTGCCCTAAGATATAGCCCTTTCTTGGAAAGAGCATGGTAGTCACTCATTCTGATGCTGATCACACCACGTGGTAGAGAAATCACCTCTCTGAGGCCCAAATCTTCTTATAGGAATGTTCTTTTTTTTTCCAGACTCATTTTCCATGCTTGCAAAAGCTTCCCTTCAGGTCACTTGGATGGATTCACAATCAATGTCAGGACTTAGTTCATTGTGAAGAAGCCTTCTTATCACATTTGTCTGGTTTGCTGGATCTTCAGGCGGATGACCAAAAACACTGACTCTGAAAACTATTAGCTGCTGCCAGTCTTAACACCTGTGATGTTTCAACAGATTGAAACCCTGGTTTCAGTGTTGTAAAAGATAGCAGTCCCCTGCTGCCTTTCCCCGACTCCAGTGCTAATCCACCTGTAGAGGACCATCCCTAGAGCTTTTGGGCTGGCAGGTACATGAGGCATGGAGGGAACAATTGAGACGTCAGTGGGGTGGGCTTCCTGGCTGCCAGATCCTGTGCAGGCCACAGTCCCTTCTGGGATGGTAGGAGCCTGGTGCAGACAGTCTGGGACAAGGATTGGAGCTCCACAGATTTTCTGGAGGAAGTGAAAGCTCCTGCCAGGTACCTTATCTCAGAAGGCCTGTTGGCTTCCCAGATTCCCAAAGGTCTGGGGTACAAGCAAACAAAGGACAGAGGGACTGCTGCCCGAGAAATGCCAATCTTGCAGCTCAAGAAGGCTGGGAGGAGGAAGTTCTCTCTGTGCCTGATTCCCAGACAGGGAGCTGCTGCCTTGCCAGTTGCTGCCCATTGGAGCAGAGGCTGCTGAACCCCACTGCTCCAAGTACCCTTGGGCCCAATGAGCCATGAGTTGCCAAAGGAAAGTAATAATGTACCCTGAAGGACTTGCACAGGCATGAGGAAGAAACAGAACACTGCAGACTGGGGAGCTCCAGAAAGCCTAGGTGCTAGAGAGCGAGTTGAACAAAGCCATGAAGAGCAGCTACAGAGATTCAGTCACACCATAAGTGGACCTTCTGGAAAACAACAAACGAACAAAATGAGATTATTTTTACTAGAACACAGAGTAGATGAACTGAAGTTTAGAATAAGTCGATATTAAGGCCCAATTAGTGGCCTAGAATAAGAATTGGCCAACTCTAGCTCATAGACCAAAACTGGTTCACCACCTGCTTCATAAATAAAGTTTTGTTGGTACACAGACAAGCCCATTCACTTATGTAGTGTATATTTCTGTTTTTGCATTTTAATATCAGAGTTGAGTAGCTGGGAAAGGCCGTATAGCCCACAAAGTCTAAAACATTTACTTTCTGGCTCTTTGCAGAAAAAGTTTGTTTGACTTTTGCCTAGGGGATAAAAGGTATTTTTCAAATCCCAAACAAAAAGCCATAGTTAAAAATATTGAGGATAAAAATGAGTAGTATGTCTCCAAAACCCTTGTATAAGATTATTAGGAGTTCTAGGAAAAGAACAAAGAATAGATGAAAGAATAAATATTAAATAAATCATAGAAATCAATTTCCCTGTATGAGCTAGAAGGTAAGCTTCACAGAGATGGATCTTAGGGTCATAGCTCTGTGTTAATCAACTGGGACATTAACTGGCACAAAATAGGTGCTTAGTAAATATTTGCTGTGCTGTATTTCCTCTGTTCCTCCTCCAGATACACCATGCACTTTTGATCAACTCGTTGTCTTCCCCAGGAGGCTTACCTGGATTAACTGAAGATATGAGCTCTTTTGGTCTCCTGCTTGCCTGTCTTATTCTGCCAATAGAGGTGGGCGTGTGGGGGCGCTAGGAGAAGGAAAGGGGGAGTCAAAACAGAACAAGGGAAGGAAGCTGAGATTCGGGCATCTGTAATTCCAATCTGGTTGCCAGAGACATGTGTATCCCTCTGCCAAAGTCCACAGTTCTGCCGAGGCACCTGCTCTATACAGCTCTCTGCAAGTTCCTGTAGCTCCCTCCTTTTCCCCTCCAGGTCTAGGTGGTAATAGCTCCCGGCACTTACCAGCTTCAAGGCTTCCATTATCCTGTGTGAATTTCTTATCCCACTCCAACTATGTCGCTAGTCCTTTATCAAAATCTCTCCAATCACTAATTTGAGTATACCATCCCTTCCCTGATGAGATCTATCTATCTATCTATCCAACCATCCATCCATCCATCCATCCTTCCATCATTCTATCATCTATCTATCTATTGACCCATCTATTCACCATCCATTTATTCCATCTATCTGTCTATCATCTATCTATCTATCATCTATCTATCTATCCATCCATCATTCTATCTATCTATCTATTGACCCATCTATCCATCCATCCATTTATTCCATCTATCTATCTATCCATCCAACCATTTATTCATCCATCAATCATTCCATCTATCTATCCATCCATCCATGCATTTATTCATCCATCTATCCATCTATCCATCCATCATTCTATCTATCTATCTATCTATCTATCTATCTATCTATCTATCTATCATCTATCTATCTACCCAACTATCCATCCATCCACTTATTCCATCTATCTATCCATCCATCTATCCATCCATGCATTTATTCATCCATCAATCATTCCATCTATCTATCCATCCATCCATGCATTTTTCATCCATCTATCCACCCATCCATCCATCATTCCATCTATCATGTATCTATCTAATCTATCTATCTTTTTATATCTGGCTTATTCACTTAGAGTAGTATCTTCAATGTTTACCCATGTTTAGTAGGCATGGAATTTTCTTCTTTTTAAAGACTGAATAATAGTCCATGGTATAAATACACCATATTTGTTTGTCTCTGGATGAACAATTGGCAATAAGAATATGGGTAAAAAAAATGTCTGTTTGAGTTGCTTTCAATTCTTTTGAGGATATGCCCAGGAATGAAAATGCTGGATATGATGAATTTTATTTATTAAAAGAATGATTGTGATAAAGAAAACATAGGAATATCAACTTTTATAGGCTAACAAGTTCCAAACAGGATTAATGAAAAATAATATTAACATTGTGAAATCCTTGAATTCCAAGGATGAGGGAAAAAAATGACAAGTTTTTAATAGGAAAGCACAATATATTCGATAAAGAAAAGTGAGATTTTGCTTCTTGCTCTGGTGGACAAGTTTGAATCAGATCAAACTTTCAATAGAGAGCTAAAAAACTGAATAAATTGAATTACCTCTATGTAGAGGTAATAAAGAGTTTGCAAGGGAGCCAGGACTTTAGGGATAAAAATAATGGCAAGGACAGAAATGTAGAGGGAAGGAGTCAGTAGTGTCATTATTTTTCTTTCTTTTTATTCATTTATTTATTTTATTTTTATTTTTTTCTTTACTTTAAATTCTGGGACACAGATGCAGATTGTGCGATGGTGGTTTACTGCATCCATTCCCCCGTCACCTACAGTAGGTATTTCTCCTAACGTTATCCCTCCCCAATCCCCCTGCCCCCTGCTGTCCCTCCCCTAGCCCCCCTACCCATCAACAGACCCCAGTGTGTGATGGTCCCCTTCTTGTGTCCATGTGTTCTCATTGTTCAACACCCACTTATGAGTGAGAACATGTGGTGTTTGGTTTTCTTTTCTTATGTCAGTTTTCTGAGAATGATGGCTTCCATCTTCATCCATGTTCCTGCAAAAGACATGATCTCATTTTCTTCATGGCTGCATAGTATTCCATGGTGTATATGTGTCACATTTTCTTTATCCAGTCCATCATTGATGGGCATTTGGGTTGGTTCCAAGTCTTTGCTATTGCAAACAGTGCTGCAATAAACATACATGTGCATGTGCATGTGTCTTTGTAATTGAATGTTTTATAATCCTTTGGGCATATACCCAGTAATGGGATTGCTTGGTCAAATGGTATTTCCAGTTCTAGATCCTTGAGGAATCACCCCACTGTCTTCCACAGTGGTTGAACTAATTTACACTTCCACCAACAGTGTAAAAGCGTTCCTATTGGTCCACATCCTCTCCAGCATCTGTTGTCTCCTGATTTTTTAATGATTGCCATTCTAACTGGTGTGAGAGTATCTCAATATGGTTTTGATTTGCATTTTCTAATGACCAATGATGATGAATTTTTTTCGTATGTATGTTGACTACATAAATGTCTTCTTTTGAAAAGTGTCCATTCATATCGTTCACCTGTTTTTTGATGAGGTTGTTTGTTTTTATTCTTGTAAATTTGTTTAAGTTCTTCATAGATTCTGGTTATTGGTCCTTTGTTAGATGGGTCGATTGTAAAATTTTCTCCCATTCTGTTGGTTGCCAGTTCAATCTAATGATAATTTCTTTTGCTGTACAGAAGTGCTTAACTTTAATTAGATCCCATTTGTCTGTTTTGGCTTTTGTTTTCCTTGCTTTTGGTGTTTTAGTCATGAAGCCCTTGCCTATGCCTACATCCTGAATGGTATTCTAGGTTTTTATGATGTTAGGTCTTGTGTTTAAATCTTTAATCCATCTGGAGTTAATTTTTGTGTAAGATGTGAGAAAGGGATCCAGTTTCAGCCTTCTGCATATGGCTAGCCAATTTTCCCAACACCATTTATTAGATTGGGAATCCTTTCTCCATTACTTGTTGTTGTCAGGTTTCTCAAAGATCAGATGGAGTAGTGTCATTATTTTTCATTGAGATCTTTGCCAATTTGTAAGCAGTATCACAGAGGATGGGAAGGATAACAGAAAGTAGCAACTGAAAGGATAACAAGCTGATGAGATCTTTTGACAGTCTACCGTTGCAGAGATAAAAGTAAAATTTCAACACCTGACAAGAAAAAGGAGTAGTGGAATACCTTTCAGAAAGAACCAGAAATTGACTAGTGCTGACAAAACTGAAATCCAGTTCTGAATGAGCTCAATTACTAACTGGTTTAAAGTGAAGAACACTTTCTCAGACTGCCTGCCTAAAGCAAAAATAAGTTCTCTCCAGAGGAAGATGACATCATTCAGAATCTCAAATTTCATTCAAGCTTTTCGCATGCACTACGCATAAAAATTGACAGACACACCGGGGAACATGACCAAATGTCCAAGATCCAAGAGAAAAAACAGATAATATAAATAGACTTACAGTTGACTAAGATACTAAAATTATCATATGCAGAGTTAAAAATGAATAATGTGGTCCAAAATACAGATGGCAAGATGGCGAATTTCAGAAGAGAACTGTGTGCAGTGCAGTTTTCTGTTTGTACACCAGTAAAAATGTGTTTTAATTTTGGCAAATTATATATACTATGGTGAACTGTATCACACATTGTGATTTCTTCTATCACAAAGTCAGTCTAAGAGTGTTAACTTCTCATAACCAGGTCATATGGTGAGATCTCCTTTGAGAGGGCAGCCTTACCAGTCCCATGCAATGCAACCATTGGCAAGCCAATTTGCTCTTTTTCACTTCTACCAAACCCCCTAAGATTACATCTTTTCCCTTTAGTTACCTAGCTAGTTACCCAAGTAGAGGCACTACAATTAAACATTCATAAAAGAAAGAAAGAGAGAAAAAGAAGAATTAGATTGGCACCAGACTTATCTTTTGCTGCTATGGAAACTAAAAGAGTTTGGAATAACATAAACAGACTGCTGAGGGAAAAGGACTATTGCCCAGGAAACCAGACAAGCTTCACCTGATGGGAGAAAATAATCTCCAATATGCTAGGGCATAGAGACTCCATCTGGAGAGGAGAGTTCAGAAATGAGCAGAATAGACAATTTGATACTGGAAGATGAGGGAGAAAACTTTGGGGAACTATACACTTATATATCTGTGTATATGTATGTCCATTTAGAAGTATTGAAAAGTTACCAAGGGAGCCATGACTTCAGGGGCAAAAATAATGGCAAAAACAGAAATGTAGAGAGAAGGAATCCAGTATTGCCATCATTTTTCATTAAGATCTTTGCCAATTTGTAAGCAGTAGCCCAGAGGATGAGAAGGTTTACAGAAAGTAGCAACTGGAAAGATAAGAAGTTAAAGGGACCCTTTGAGAAACTAAAAGGATAATATGCACAACATCACTTTCCCTAATCTCTTGATTAAATGAAGTCACAAGGCCAGCTCAGATTCAGTGAAACAGAGATATATATTTACTCATATTTAAACATAATATAAGCTTTGAAAATACACATTGATGCAGTTAAATATGAATGCAATAAAATGTCTGGATATGTATAAAAGAAGTAATATACTTGCCAAAAACAAATTCTTGAGAAGACATACCTGCCAACTGGAATGGAGCTGTCTTGGTGCAGGAAGTAGGCAAGATAGGGACAGAGAAGGTAGACATCAATGCACTCTCAGTTCACAGCTAATTTGTCAGATGAGGTGATACTTATTTTGGTCAAGGAAAAGGGTTGGTACCATTTTTATACAATAATGAAGAAATACTTGTCTGATTATGAGTATACCAGATGGAAAAATACTTTGACATCAGCTATTGCTTCATAATTACAGCTTCAAGCAACAATCGATTCTTCCTCATGATTCATAGAGTTGACTGGGATTATTCATGTGGGGCATCTGATGGGGACTGGGCTTGGGGATGGGCTCAGCTAAGACAAAAGGACTGTTGGGTCTCTCCCTCTTCTTTCATCCATAAAGAGCACAGCCTGAGTGTCTGTGCACAGAGGCAGGCGCCAAAATGGCAAGAATGGGAATCTCAAAGACTCCTAAGTCGTTAGCTCTAGGATTTGCACAATATCACCTCCCCTAATTTCTTGGTTAAATGAAGTCACAAGCTCAGCTCAGATTCACTGAGTTGAAATACTGACTCTATCTCTTGATATGAAGAACAGTTATAACCCACTGTGAATGGACGTGGAACCATGCTCATAGCCCACTGCAAATAGATGTGGACACATGCTCGTAGCCCACTGCAAATGGTCATGGATGCATGGTCATGGCCTTCTGTGAATGGATGTGGACACATGGTCATAGCTCACTGTGAATGGACATGGAACCATGCTCATAGCCCACTGCAAATAGATGTGAACACATGCTCGTAGCCCACTGCAAATGGTCATGGACACATGGTCATTGCCCTCTGTGAATGGACGTGGACACATGGTCATAGCTCACTGTGAATAGATGTGGACACACGCTCATAGCCCACTGCAAATGGTCATGGACACATGGTCATTGCCCTCTGTGAATGGACATGGACACATGGTCATAGCTCACTGTGAATAGATGTGGACACATGCTCATAGCCCACTGTGAGTGAACATTGACACATGGTCATAGCCATCTGTGAATGGACATGGACACATGATCATAGCTCACTGCGAATAGATGTGGACACATGCTCATATCCCACTGTAAGCGAACTTGGACACATGGTCATAGCCCACTATGAGTGAATGTGGACACGCGGTCATAGCCCACTGTGAGTGAATGTGGACCCATGGTCATAGTCCACTGTGAGTGAATGTGGACACATAGTCATAGCCCACTGTGAATGGTCATGGACACATGCTCATAGCCCACTGTGAATGGATGTGGACACATGCTCATAACCCACTGCAAACAATCGTGGATACATGGTCAGAGCCCACTGTAAATGGATGTGAACACATGCTCATAGCCCATTGTGAGTGGATGTGGATTCACAGTCATAGCCCACTGTGAATAGTTGTGGACATGGTCATAGCCACTGCAAATAGATGTGGACACATGCTCAGAGCGTGCTGTGAGTGAAAGTAGACACATGGTCATAGCCCACTGTGAATGGACATGGATACCTGGTCATAGTTCACTGTGAATAGATGTGGACACATGGTCGTGGCCCTCTGTAAATAATTATGGACCCATGATCATAGTTGATCATGAATGGACACAGACACATGGTCATAGACCCCTGCAAATGTACTTGGACACTTAGTCATAGCCTACTGCGAATGGTCCGGAATACTTGGAGGTAAGGTTCACTGGGGAATTATATTATAATAATCCCTGCAGCTTCCAAATAGTTAAAGGGAAAAGAGAAAGCAATAGTCATTTGATCACACCAGAAAAATAAATAGGAAAAAATAGTGACAAAATAACACAGTAAAAGAAATAACATAAGGCAAGATGGGAGGAGTAAAACCAAGTGCAGTGCTTTTTCTGCTAAATGTGACAAAGATAAAACTCAAACCAAAAAGTCCAGACCAATCTTACCAACATAAGTTATACATAAATATAAATAATAAACAATATTATAAAATAATATTATCAAATATAAATATAAATAAAATATTCAGCAGATATGTCCTTTTTAATAATTCTTCATTGCATTTTATTTTTAAATAACTTAAAAGAGATTTGCTTTATCAATGCAAGTTTGACTGAATCTATTAACATAATCTTTCTATCAGAAAATAAAGGAGAAAAACACTTGTGATCATAGTAATGATGCCAAAAAGGCAATTAATAAGATTTAGATACAATTAATGATAAAAACCCTATGTAAAATAGCACTAAATGAATACTACTTAAATATGGTAAAAAGGATTTACCAAAGCTCAACAAAAATATTATTCAAAATGACAAAACTCTACAGCTGTTTTAATTAAAACAGGTAATGAAGACATTCCCACTATCACAATTATTATTCAACATTATTTTGGTATTGTGGAGAAGGTACTGATATAAGAAAATGAGATAATAAGTAGAAACATTGGGAAAGAGATAAAACTATCTTTTGTTTTGTTTCTTTGCTGATATGATTGTATAATTAGAAAATCCAAGACAGTCGAATAATCATACTATGATAATTAAGAAAGAAATTAGATAGAGTGGAGGGTGAAAAGAGAAATGTACATAACCTAATAGCTTTTCTCTATTTTAGCAATAGGCATCTGAAACAAATGACAAAGAAGAGACAGGACTTGTTTGAAGAAGAGACAGACAGAGGGACACACCATTTCTGTGATGATCTGTTGGTTTTGGGGATTATTTTGGAAATTAGAAAAATAACCTTCAAGTTCATGTGGAACAATTAGTACTAGGAATAGCCAAAAACAGTATGAAAAGGAAAAATGGCAAGGATAATTTCCTCTTGTTAAATATCAAAATAGACTGCGAGCCACTCATCCAATAGGTTCTGGTGGAGGGACAGAATAGAAGATGCAGACTCAGGGCTTTGGGTGAGGAACGTTCTACATCCCTGGGAATGGAATAAATGGATAGTGGGGCTATTGGCCATCTTTCTGAAAGAAACCAACACATAAAATACGAACTATGCTTAAAAATAACTGCAAAATATGAAACATCTAGAAGGAAGAATTTCTTAAACAAGAACAAAAATTCAGATGCTCTAAGATGAAATACATTTGATTCAATCAAAAGAAAAGTTTCTGATGGCAAGAAATTATGTAAACACAGAGAGATCCCCAAAATATTTGTGATGCATAGAGAAGGCAAATGATGAAGAATTGTAATATAAAGGTCACTCTGAAAAATAAGAAGTAAAAGAAGGATACCCAACAGAAATGGCCCAAGTGTATCAGCAGGTAACCCACAGAAAAGCACATCCGAGTGATTAATAAATGGGAGAAGACACTCATACCCATTAGCAGCCAGGGAAAGGTACTTTGAAGATAAAGTGAGATATC
This sequence comes from Cheracebus regulus, assembly GCA_963574635.1. Classification (NCBI taxonomy): domain Eukaryota; kingdom Metazoa; phylum Chordata; class Mammalia; order Primates; family Pitheciidae; genus Cheracebus; species Cheracebus regulus. Next base: position 2,889 of record CAUYQU010003553.1, on the reverse strand, counting down.
GCTCTACAACGGTCAAACCATGAAAAGGAAAGTTTTAACACCTGCTCTTGACAAGATACTCCAGAGAGAGTACAGTTTGAAGATTTTAGTGGAAACGTAAAATTTTACAGTCATTTGGAAAGCATTTCACAACATTAATTAAAATTACAAAGATATATTCCTTCCTATCGCATAAAAGACAAATGCTGATACCTACGGTTGTATATACAAGGCTTGTTTCTGCAGCTGTATTCCAAGTGGCCAAAACCCAAATAAAACTCCCAAGAAAGGAAACACCAAATGCAAAAGTGTCCAATTACACAAATAAAATAGGAAATTTTATGCAGAGATTAAAAGAGTAAGCTAGTCATACAAATATCTCATTTTAAAAAACAATGACAAAAATTTTGGTGTGCATGGGAATATTGGTGTATTTGTATATATGAATAACTATATGGTAGTAGTAAAAAATACCAAAGGGCAGAGAGTCATTTGCAAGCTACCTCACTTCTGTGCTTTGTTTCCTTGCCTTTAAAATGGGGATAATAATTGTATTTACTTCCTAACCTTGTGGTGAGTATTAGATGAGTTTAATCTATGTAAACAAATCAAAACAGTCTTGATAGATAGCAAGCACAATTTTCTGTCATTAAAAATCTCTGATAATCTCATTATCAGAGATCAAAGATAAATAAAAATTAGTAGGAAAAACTACTAATTTTTATTTATTTATCTTTAATCTCTGCACCTAATACAATTCCTTAGTAATAGTAGTGTTTTATTTTCTGGAGTCTTTTGGGTTGTCTAAGTATACAATCATAACATCGGGGGGAAAAATTTTATTTCCTCCTTATCCTGATGAAAATGATTCGTATCTTATTATATTCTCTGAAACTTTTTTTTTTTTTTTTGAGACAGTGTCTTTCTCTGTCATCCAGGCTGAAGTGCAGTGGCACAATCTCGGCTCACTGCAACATCCTACTCTTGGGTTGAAGTGATTTTCCTGCCTCAGCCTCCCGAGTAGCTGGGATTATAGGCAAGCACCACCACATCCAAATAATTTTTTATTTTTATTGGAGACAGGGTTTCACCTTATTGGCAGGGCTGGCCTCAAACTCCTGACCTCAAGTGACCTGCCTGCCTCAGCCTCCCAAAGTACTGGGATTACAGGTGTGAACCACCATGCCCAGCCTTAAAACTTTAAAAGTATGGTGGATGATAATGTTGACAGCAAGTCTCCTGTCTGATTCCTGATTGTAATGGATGTTCTTTCGATTATCTACCCTTCAGAATGATGCTTGATGCTTGTTTTGCATAAATAACGTTTATCTTATTAACAGTTTCTTCTATTTATGTTTTACTTATAATTTTTATTGTGTATCATGGCTAAACTTTGTCAAATGTTTTATTCTTTTTTGATTGTTTATTGTACTTTAGGTTCTGGGGTACATGTGCTGATCATGCAGGATTGTTTCATAGGTACATACTTGGCAAGGCAGTTTGCTTCTTCCACCTGTCACCTGTAACTGGCATTTCTCCCCATTTTATCCCTCCAGCCTCCTCACCCCCATTGTCCCTCCCTTAGCCACCCCCTCACCAACCCCAGTGTGTAATGCTACCCTCCCTGTGTCCATGTGTTCTCATTGTTCAACACCCACCTATGAGTGAAAACATGCAGTGTTTGGTTTTCTGTTCTTGTGTCAGTTTGCTGAGAATGATGATTTCCAGCTTGATCCATGTCCCTGCAAAGGACATGAAATCACCCTTTTATATAGCTGCATAGTATTCCATGGTGTATATGTGCTACATTTTCTTTGTCCAGTCTATCATTGATGGGCATTTGGGTTGGTTCCAAGTATTTGCTATTGTAAACAGTGCTTTACTGAACATATGTGTGCATGTGTCTTTATAATAGAATAATTTATAATCCTTTGGGTATATACCCAGTAATAGGATTACTGGGTCAAGTGGAATTTCTATTTTTAGATCCTTGACGTATGTCCACACTGTCTTCCACAAGGTTGAACTAATTTGCATTCCCAACAGTGTATGAGTGTTCCTTTTTCTCCACATCCTCTCCAGCATCTGTTGTCTCCTGATTTTTTAATGATCGCCATTCTAATTGGCATGAGGTGGTATCTCAATGTGGTTTTGATTTGCATTTCTCTAATGACTGTGATGATGAGCATTTTTCATACGTTTTTTGGCCTCATAAATGTCTTCTTTTGAAAAGTGTCTGTTCATGTCCTTTGCCCACTTTTGAATGGGTTTGTTTTTTTCTTGTAAATCTGTTTTAGTTCTTTGTCGATTCCGGATATTATGCCTTTGTCAGGTGGGTAGATTACAAAGATTTTTTTCCCATTCTGTTGGTTGCTGGTTCACTCTATTGATAGTTTCTTTTGCTGTGCAGAAACTCTTAAGTTTAATTAGATCCCATTTGTCTATTTTGGCTTTTGTTGCCATTGCTTTTGGTGTTTTAGTCATGAAGTCCTTGCCTATGCCTATGTCCTGGATGGTTTTGCCTAGGTTTTCTTCTAGGGTTTTTATGGTGTTAGGTCTTATGTTTAAGTCTTTAATTCATCTGGAATTAAGTTTAGTGTAAGGTGTCAGGAAGGGGTCCAGTTTCTGCTTTCTGTACATGGTTAGCCAGTTTTCCCAACACCATTTATTAAACATGGAATTCTTTCCCATTGTTTGTTTTTGTCAGATTTGTCAAAGATCAGATGGTTGTAGATGTGTGGTATTAATTCCAGGGCCTTTGTTCTGTTCCATTGGTCTATATCTCTGTTTTGGTACCAGTACCATGCTGTTTTGATTACAGTAGCCTTGTGGTATAGTTTGAAGTCAGGTAGCGTGATGCCTCCAGCTTTGTTCTTCTTGCTTAGGATTGTCTTGGCTAGGGCTATCTTT